>JAUMHN010317951.1:0-18211 GCA_032360265.1 Heliamphora ciliata | reverse complement strand
AAACTAGACAACACATGCAATATAAGCTAAACATGCTAGGAAAACGAGGTGCAGTTTTAGACTCTCTTTCAAGCCTTTAAAACAATTTTCACAAGCAAGGAAAAGCTAAGATAATAACCATGTTGGACTCATAGGAGCCTCGAAAATGGTTTGAAAATGGTTTTCATACAGCGACTCACGCGAGTCTTAAAAATAATTCAAAATTGGTTTTCTTCATCCCACAATGCATTTCATACAATCCATATACCTTCTCGGACTTTCACTGAGGGACCGCAGCCCTCGTCAAATGCATACCTTCTTTGTCTCTCTCCCAAAGGACTTCAGCCCCAACAAACGTTTTGTTAACCAGGGTTAAAATTCACCGAACCACATGTTGATCTATTCTATTCCTTACACATATACATAACTAAACAAGGGTTTAAATGCATAAAATCATGTATCAACATACGTTTCACAAACCACGTCACATGTTACACACGCGACCCACGCAACACTTGCAACCCATGCAACATGCACTTCATGCATCCACTCGTCAGAGCCCACACACACATGCCTATAAAATTCTGAGTTTTAAAGCATAAAACCACGTTACACATAACGATACCTATACCATGTAATCCATCCACATAATCCGTACATAAATAAATTAAAGTTATAAATGTACATAACCAGTTATAAACGCACATAGTCATATATAACCTCACATCACGACGCCACCCGCCATATAACCCAACATCCACTCCCATGGACGACCAACAACCCACACAACCAAGCCTAACCCAAAGGCCAACACCAAACCCCTCAAACCACGAGGTCAAAAAAAACCATCTTTTCCCAATCGAACCACGGGCCCAAACACGCCCTGCACCCAATGAAAAAGAAACACCATGCACCTAACCGTGCATCACAACCACGTCTAACCATGCTTGTCTCCCCAGAGGACGACACCTAAACCAGCACCCGAGAACATGACAGGACCCTCGAAACCACAACACGACCAACGGAACCCCAAAAAGAATCCAACAGTATTTCAGTCGACTAATCCCATAATCAATCAACTGAATACCATTAGAAACTAATTGGAAACCAAGGAACCAACCACCAAAACACCAAACAACCAGCCCAAAAACCCAGTCGACTGGACCCCATCTAGTCGACCCAAACACCCAACTAGAATCTCACCAAAAAAACCCAAACACACTGTCTAGTCGACTGACCCCACGGTCCAGTCGACCGAACCTCAAAAATCAAGATCCAGTCAACTGAACCTCACGATCCAATCGACTGACCTCAAGTGAAAATAGGTTCTGAGCTACGGGTTCAACAGTCCAAATCTCAAACCAACGCCTCCAAACTCCCATCCAACACCCTCGGACATACACACGCCCAAGCCTAACACCAAAACCTCAAAAGAAACACCCGAAACACGATTTCATCCACCGAAATCGACGAAAAATAGGTTTAAACCCAAAAACCCAACTTTTGAAACAAAATCAGATCTCATGCGTTTTAATGGGTAAAAGCACGCATGATTACACGTAACACCCTTATAAGACATGAGAGTTTAGAATCTTACCTCGTTGAGTTAAAAACTCGATGCCTCAATCACGTGCAAAATCAAGTTTCGTTAGAATAAAATTTCGTCCGGATAGATGCGTAGACTACGATGCCAATAACAAGGATCGACTGTCTAATCATAAAAAATTAAGCCCCGGTCCCCCGAGAAATTAGAGAGAAGGCAGAGAGAAAAAGGAGAAAACTTAGTGGAGAAGTTCTGAAAATATTTTTTGAAAATATCTAACTCTAGATATTTATAGGTCACGAAAATATCTTCTTTTTTTTTAGCAAATTCGCATCGTAACGCCCAACAGCCCCGGGAATCTGCCCCGCTTGCATATATAAGCCCGAATATGCTTCAAAAGCATATAAACATGCTGCAACGTAAACATTAAACGCACGTCGAAAAATGTTAAAAAAAAAAACGGGTCAGGGTCTCACAACTCTACCCCCTTTAAAGAATTTTGCCCCCGAAATTCAACATAGGGTCAAAAGAAAACAAACTGTCGATCGCAATCGACACAGGCATACAAGATGGTCAGCCAAACCATGTTGGACTCACAAGAGCCTCGAAAATGGTTTGAAAATGATTTTCATATCGCGATTCACGCGAGTCTTAAAAACAATTCAAAATTGGTTTTTTCCATCCCACAATGCATTTCATGCAATCCATGTACCTTCTCAGACTTTCACCGAGCGACTGCAGCCCTCGTCTAATGCATACCTTAGTCTCTCTCCTGAAGTACCTCAGCCCCAACAAACGTCTTGTTAACCAGGGTTGAAATTCACCGAACCACATGTTGATCTATTCCATTCCTTACACATATGCATAACTAAACCAGGGTTTAAATGCATAAAATTACGTATCAATATAAATTTCACAAACCACGTCACATGCTACATACGCGACCCACGCAACACTTACAACCCATGCAACATGCACTTCATGCATCCACTCTTCAGAGCCCACACACACATGCTTATAAAACTCTAAGTTTTAAAGCATAAAATCACGTTACACATAACGATACCAAAATTATGTAATCCATCCACATAATCCATACATAAATAAATTAAAGTTATAAATATACATAACCAGTTACAAACGCACATAGCCAGATATAACCTCACATCTTGACACCACCCGCCATATAACCTGACATCCACTCCCATGGACGACCAACAACCCACATAACCAAGCCTAACCCGAAGGCCAACATCAAACCCCTCAAACCACGAGATCACAAAACACCATCTTTCCCCAAAAGAACCACGGGCCCAAACACGCCCCGCACCCAACGAAAAATAAACGCCACACAACTAACCGTGCATCACAACCACGTCTAGCCATGCATGTCTCTCCAGAGGACGACACCTAAATCAACACCTGAGGTCATGACACGACCCTCGAAACCACAACACAACCAACTGAACCCTAAAAAGAAACCAACAGTATTTCAGTCGACTAATCCCATAATCAATCAACTGAATACCATTAGAAACTAATTGAAAACCAAGGAACCAACCACCAAAACACCAAACAACCAGCCTAGAATCCTAGTCGACTGACGCCATGGTCCAGTCGATCGAACCTAAAAAAAAAAGATCTAGTCGACTGAACCTCACGATCCAGTCGACTAACCTCAAGTAGAAACAGGTTTCGAGCTATGGGGTCAACACTCCAAACTCCCATCCAACACCCTCGGACATACACACGCCCAAGCCTAACACCAAAATCACAAAAGAAACACCTGAAACACGATTTCATCCACCGAAATCGACGAAAAATAGGTTTAAACCCAAAAATCCAACTTTTGAAACAAAATAGATCTCATGCTTTTTAACCGGTAAAAACACGCACAATTACACGTAGCACCCTTATAAGACACGAGAGTCTAGGATCCTACCTCGTTGAGTTAAAAACTCGATGCCTCGAACCACGTGCAAAATCAAGCTTCGGTGAAATAAAATTTCATCCAGATGGATGCGTAGACCACGATGCCAATAACAAGAATCGACTGTCTGATCGTCAAAAATCGAGCCCCGGGCCCCTAAGAAGTTAGAGACAAGGCAGAGAGAAAAAAAAAAGAAACTTAGTGGAGAAGTTTTGAAAATATCTAATTCTAGATATTTATAGGTCATGAAAATATCTTTTTTTTAAAAAAAAAAATTGCACCGTAAAGCCCAATGTCCCCGGGAACCTTCCCCGTATGCATTTCTAAACGCGAACATGCATCAAAAAACATATAAACATGCTGCAACGAAACACTAAACTCGTGTCGAAAAAAGCCAAAAAAGAAAACGGGTCAAGGTCTCACACATCAAACCTCACAAATCATGCATTGCATTTTTATTAGTCTTATCCTACGAGTTTCGGCTTAGGTTATATGTATCAAATCTTTTATAGAGTTTAATAAAAGAAGAGTAAGCAAAGGCTAGGATCTTGAATAATATTTTGGAAGAAAGGAGCACTTTTATTATGTAATCATATATATGTGTTTAGATCTCATGTATTTGCTTCATAGTATTGTATTGGAAAATTATGAGAATTGTTTGGATGAATGTAATTATCAGTCGAATCTAGTAATATTTATATATGATTTAATGCTTATGGAAAAGTGAATGCAATGGTAATGAAATGATGCTTATGAGTCGTTATGTAATTTAATTTTGTGTAATTGATGAACATCTTTAATTGTGATTGGGTATTGAATCCAGGTGGTGCCTGAGTATATATTGTGATTTGAGTTTGACAGAAAAATTTGGGATAGTTCGAAAAACATAGGAGACTGTTGAAATTTTTTTGAAATGTACTTAGAATATTTTTTTTGAAGTTTTGGAAAAGAAGTTCTTTTAAACCAAATTAAATCCAAGTGTTTTCTTTAAAGAAAGTTCTTACCACAAATTTTAGTTTTTATAAAAAGCAGCCCTCTCAGTTATTCTGTAAAATTGGGATATCAAATGAGGGTCAGGTGCCTCGGGACGAGGGCGTGACAATTGAGATATGAAATAAGATGAGTTATTGAAAGTATGTGGTTGACTGGTGGTGGTTCTACCAAAGCCTAGGGCTATCTGGCTTAACTTCCTATGAAAATAACTAGGTCTATAAACCATTGAATCAAATGAATCACTTAAGTCATTAAACCTTAATACCTATGAATGCTTGAGTTACAAACCGAGTTGAAAATTCATAAATGGGCAGATGATCTAATAATGATTGGATAATTGTGATTAAAATGGACTAAAAGAGAATTGGCTGAGCAATGCAAGTTGTTGAGTCGTAGTTTGTGAGTTAAATTCATAATTCAAGCGAAAGGAACTTGGGAAAAATTGTGCCAATCTCAATAAGCTTACGGGTTTCTTAATGTGTTTCTAGGTCAAGTTGGGTTGTTATTTTAAGGAAGAATTAACGTTGAATATGAACACGTAGATACTAATGGAATAAATAAAGCTCTTGTGAGACCCTGACCCATTTTCTTTTTTGGGTATTTTTCGACGCGTGTTTGCCATTTACGTGATAACATGTTTTATATGCATTTTTATGTATGATTGGGTTTAGAAATTCTTGTGGGGTTGGTTCCCGGGGCCGTTGGGGAATGTGATGCAAATTTCAAAAAAAGAAGATATTTTTTGGAGAGCCTATAAATATCTGGTGATGGTATTTTCAAAAGATATTTTCAAAACTTCTTAACTAAGTTTCCTCTTTTTGGCTCAGCCTTCTCTCTAACTCCTTGGGAGCTCGGGGCTCAATTTTTAACGGTCAGACAGCGGATCCCTGCTATCGGCATCGGGGGCTACGGGTTCGTTTGGATAGAATTTTATTCCGGCGAAACTCGATTTTGCACGTGGATCGAAATGTCGAGTTTTTAACTCACTGAGGTAGGATCCTAGACTGTCATGTATTATAAGGGTGCTACGAGTAATTGTATGAGTTTTTACCGGTTAAAATGCATGAAATCTGATTTTTGTTTCAAAAGTTAGGTTTTAGGTTGAAAACCATTTTTCGTCGATTTCGGTCGGATGAAATCGTGTTTTGGGTGTTTCTTTCAAGGTTTGGGTGTTAGACTTCGGCGTGTGTATGTTCGAGGGTGTTGGATGGGAGTTTAGAGGCTTCGTTTTGGGGTTTTGGTGGCTAAACCCGTAGCTCGAAGGTGGCTTCTACCTGGGTTCAGTCGACTGAACCTGGGAGGTCAGTCGACTAGATCATGGTTCAATTGACTGGATCGTGAGGTCAGTCGATCGACCTGTATTTTGGAGCATTTTTGCAAGATTCCAGTAGCTCTTTTGGGTCGACTGGATGGGGTCCAGTCGCTGGGTCCTATGTGAGCATTTTGGTGTTTCGGTGGTTTTGGTGGTTAAATGGTGGCCTCTCGATCGATCCAGTTATGGGGCTCAATCGACTGCTCTCCTCTAGTGATTTTTCAGTTGATAGTATTATGGGGTCTAGTCAATTGAAGTCACGAAGAGGGTGCTGGTCAGTTCATGTGGGGTGTTAGAGCACGGTAGTGTGAGTGGTGGTTGGCACATCATTGTGTGCGAGACATGTAAGTTCGTTGTTCATTTTAAAGGTTGTTTTTGGTGAGAACTATTTTGTGGGAAGTTTGTTCTTGGCCTTCTGGTTAGGTTTTGGCTTTCTACGTTGTTGGTCGTCCGAGTGAGAAGACGGGTCGTCCAGGTGAGTGGATGTCGGGTTGTGTGGCATGTGATGTCGTGGTGGGTTATGTGGCGTCGTTGTGTGAAACCTAGTGTTTTACGTGGTTATGTACATTTAAAACTCTAGTTTTTATTATACATATTGCAGGACGGATTTGTGGTCTTGTGGTATCTAAAACTCTGGTTTTAGTAACACGTATGTGTGTATGATTATGTGGACGAATGAAAACGTGGTCCGATGTCCCGTGGATGGAAAAGTGGTCCAATGTGTTGTGACAAAAAAGTGGTTCGATGGGCGTTAGCTCTAGTTAACGGGGATGGAAAAGGGGTTCGATATACGTTAACTCTAGTTAACCATACATGTGTGTGTGTGCATAGAAATCGGAGGGATGGAAATGTGGTCCTAACGATACATTTTATGTGCGGGCATCTGAAGGACGGGAGATTGGTCCTGAAGATGATTTGCAGGTTCCTTTTTCTACCTTCCAATTGAGAGGGGATGCTCACGAGTGGTGGAAATACGCTCGGAATACTATGGAGGGCACGTGGGCAGCTTTCACAAGGGTTTATCTAGAGAAGTATTTTTTGGCTTCACCTAGAGATCTATACAGAGAGGAGTTCTACGCTCTCACTCAGGGGGAAATGAGCATTGTTCAGTATGAGGCCAGATTCACCAGTCTGTCTCGGTTTGCACTAGAGTTAGTGGGCACAGATGAGTTACGGTCGAGGAGGTTTTAGCGGGGCTTGAGGCCAGAGTTAGAGAGCGAGTGGCAGGGATGAGGCTGCGTGTTTTCACAGAGCTGGTAGAGTCGACAAAGAGAATTGAGAATACCTTGATCGAGATTCGAGGTTCTTAGGAGATCAGAGCACCGCAGGGCAGGATAGAGGCTCAGTCAGGTGAATGCTGCATTAAGAGGCAGAAGTCCTCTAGCCCTTGTTTTCATCCATCTGGGTCACGATAGTAGTTTTCTACACTAGCACCATCGATGGCCTCGTTTGAGAGGCAAGAGTAGAGGGAATTGATTTGCTATCGGTGTAGGCAGCCTGGGTACCGTGTGGCGAATTGTCCACAACCGAAGCAGTCTCAAGGTTCGGTGCCAGTTCAGGTGCAGCGGAGGGAGCCGCCAGTTTGTTTTGGGTGTGGTCAGACAAGGCATATTGCCAGGAACTGTTCTTAGGGAGGTAGTGCGCCGAGCACGGCAGGTGCCACACCAATACAGGATCGACGGGGTTATCAGCAGCCAGAAGTATAGACTTCTCGGGTGACAGACCGCGGTGCATCAGTTCAGTATGTACGACAGCTGACAGTTCATGGTTATAGAGGGCAGGCCAGGATGACGCAGGGCCAAGTGTATGCTCTTACAGATCCCAGTTCTTCTAGGGCACCGGTTGTGCCTGACGATGTGGCTATATGAGCAGAGGTACCTTCTGAATATGCAGACTTTGCGGAAGCATCATGTTCTTTTTCTTCTGTTTGGGGAGTTAGTGATGGGCTCCGTGGGTTGAGTGTGGGTGCTCAGACGCCGGTTAGTGAGTTTGTGAGGTTGGGATGAGATGTAGATCCCGTGTCTTTGAGAAAGTTAGCCGTTGTCTCTAGTGTACGACATTGTTGACCATATCCTAGGAATGGTTTGGCTGACCACCTCTCGTGCCGGTGTTGATGGTGATCGACGAGGTTATTTTTCTTTTGACCTTATACTGAATTTCGGAGACGAAATTCCTTTAAGGGGCAGAGTTGTGAGACCCTGACCCGTTTTCTTTTTTGGCATTTTTCGACACGTGTTTACCGTTTACGTGATAACATATTTTATATGCATTTTCATGCATGATCGGATTTAGATATGCATGTGGAGTTAGTTCCTAGGGTCGTTGGGCGCTGTGATGCGAATTTAAAAAAAAAGAAGATATTTTTTGTGAGAGCCTACAAATATTTGGCGTTAGATATTTTCAAAAGATATTTTCAAAACTTCTTAACTAAGTTTCCTTTTTTTGGCTCTGCCTTCTCTCTAACTTATCGGGGGCCAGGGGCTCGATTTTTTATGATTAGACTGTAGATCCCTGCTATCGGCATTGGAGGCTACGCATTCATCCAGACAAAATTTTATTCCAATGAAGCTCAATTTTACACGTGGATCAAAATGTCGAGTTTTTAACTCATTGAGGTAGGATCCTAGACTCTTATGTCTTATAAGGGTGTTACGTGTAATTGTATGCACTTCTACCGGTTAAAATGCATGAAATCTGATTTTTGTTTCAAAAGTTGGGTTTTGGGTTGAAAACTATTTTTTGTCGATTTCGATTAGATGAAATCGTGTTTTGGGTGTTTCTTTCAAGATTTGGGTGTTAGGCTTGAGCGTGCGTCTGTCCGAGGGTATTGGATGGGAGTTTAGAGGCTTCATTTTGGGGTTTTGGTGGCTAAACCCATAGCTCGGAGGTGGGTTCCGCCTGGGTTCAGTCGACTGAACCTGGGAGGTCAATCGACTAGATCATGGTTCAATTGACTGGATCGTGAGGTCAGTCGACTGACCTGTGTTTTGGAGCATTTTTGCAAGATTCCAGTGGCTCTTTTGGGTCGACTGGATGGGATCTAGTCGGTTGGGTCCTGTGTGGGTGTTTTGGTGTTTTGGTGGTTTTAGTGGTCGTAAGGTGGCCTCTCGATCGATCGAGTTATGGGGCTCAATCGACTTCTCTCCTCTAGTGGTTTTTCAGTTGATAGATTATGGGGTCCAGTAGATTGAAGTCACGGAGAGGGTGCTGGTCAGTTCATGCGGGGTGTTAGAGCACGGTAGTATGCGCGGTGGTTGGTGCATCGTTGCGTGCGGGATGTGTGAGTCCGTTGTTTATTTTAAAGGTGATTTTTGGTGAGAACCATTTTGTGGGAGGTTTAGTCTTGGCCTTCGGGTTAGGTTTTGGCTTTATGAGTTGTTGGTCGTCCGGGTGAGAGGACGGGTCGTCCAGGTGAGTGAATGCCAGGTTGTGTGGCATGTGATGTCGTGGCAGGTTATGTGGCGTCGTTGTGTGAAACCTAGTGTTTTACGTGGTTATGTGCATTTAAAACTCTAGTTTTTATTATACATGTTGCAGGACAGATATGTGGTCTTGCGGCATCTAAAACTCTAGTTTTAGTAACACGTGTGTGTGTATGGTTATGTGGGCGAACGAAAACGTGGTCCGATGTCCTGTGGACGGAAAAGTGGTTGATATGTTGTGGACGAAAGAGAGGTCTGTGGACGAAAAAGTGGTTCGATGGGCGTTAGGTCTAGTTAACGGGGATAGAAAAGGGGTTCGATATGCGTTAACTCTAGTTAACCATGCATGTGTGTGTGTGCGTAGAAATTGGAGGGACGAAAATGTGGTCCTAACGATGCATTTTATATGCGGGTATCTGAAGGATGGGAGAGTGGTCCTAAAGAGGCATGTGTTGTGTATGTTGCACGTGGTACATTGTTCGGGATGCATGTGTTGCGTCGTGTGAGTGGCGTGTGTCACGTGGGTTGCATGTGTTGCATAGGTTAACTCCGGTTAACAGGTTAGTAGGTGGGGCTGTGGTCCTTTGGGGAGAGTTCGAGAACAACCCTTGTGTTGGGTGACTATCACAATGAATTGTAGAACTGTTGCTGAGAATCGACATAAATATGTATACCTGTGTTGCATGCATTTACCTGTGTTATATGTGGGCTCGTGAGAGTCGAGGCTTGTAGGAGTCGATCTTTGCATGAGAAGCTTTGTCAATTTTGTATGTATACAAAACTGTTTTCAAACTGTTTTTAAGGCTCTTGTGAGTCGTGATGTAAAACTATTTTCAAACTTGTTTTGAGGCTCGGGCGAGTCGTTACATACATTTTACATATGCTAGCATATTTAGCTTATATCGCATGCTTGTCTAGTTTCTACTGAACTTTGGCTCACGGTGTGGGAGTTGAAATATTTTTCAGGTACCGGTCACGCAGGTTGATCTGGAGGTTCCAGAGGGGCGGAAGATTTGTAATTTTCCTTTTGTTTCTTTGGAACCATGTATGTTTACATGTTAGCTGTGTTGGAACTACATGTTGTAAGCCTGAGGGTGATATCTATTTAAATGCATGTATACTTTATTTTGAGAGTATAACATCGGGTCGGGTGTTATGTATGGTTGTTGTTGGGTGTTTCATGTGACCCGGAGTTTGGGGCGTGATAGCTCTAAAACTTTTTATCATGGTGATTGGCGATTGAAGTTGATTTATTAAAGTATAATTGGAGTCTTATGATGGGTTAGTTTGATTTGGGTCAAATCGATAGTTGAAGTGGAAGTCTTAAAAATTTTCATATAATCTTGACTCATAATGTTGAGAATTTATAATTATTGTTTACTTAGGGAACTTGGAGGTTTGGACTATATTGTGAAAAGAGAATACTTAAGTGGATAAAAAAAGATTTGAAAATTTATGAGTATGTTAAACTATTGATTTAAACGTTTATGATCCGACTTCTTTAAAGCATATGTTGTGGGCTTGGTGACGAAACCATGTGATCAAGTGAGTATGTTGTAATTCGTTTATTTGAAGATTGTGGATTGAATCTGTGATTTAAGCAAAAATTTTGAAGTAGTATGGAAGTTATGATTTATTTATGGTTTAAATTTGTTTAACAAATAAATTAGAACCTTGTGATTTAATGAACGTTGAGTTTTGATGAATTTGTGATATGAAAGGAAATGCTACAGAGTTGATTTGAAACTTGATGATGTGGGCTTAGAAACAGAATAATGTGACAATTATGAATGAGAAGGATTGTTAATGTAATTGTAATGGAAAAATGGTGAACTGCTAAAACTTTGAATATTATTAACTTGACTTGAATAAAAAGTTGAATTGGAGAAACATGAGACATAATCTGATATGTAGAATATTAAATTAGAATGATGGATTAAACTCAGTGATTTATGAATAAGAATTGAGATATTATGATTATGAAATTGAAATGGGAAGATGGACTCCCAGTGGTTAATGAATAATGAAGTGTTAATCGAATATTGAACCGAGAATGGTTGATGTGGATATTGTCATGCCCCAAAATCAAGGGTCACATGAAAAAATTCACCAAACACCAGTATTATGAAAAATAGGTTTTCATAAAATCAAATACAGCTGTTGAAATTAAAAGAGTACCCCACATGCTTCTCTCATAAGCAGTAAACATCCAGTTCCAACATGCATAAATATATCGCCCTAAGGCGTACAAAATACGCCTTCAAAACAGGCATACAAAAAAAAAACTAATAAAAGCCTTTCGCCACCGCGGGCACCACTAGATCAACTCCTCATGATCATCAACCTTATAACCTGAAAAAGGTTTAACAAGTCCCACATCGTGAGTCGAAATCCAATAGAAGCATACTATAAAGTTGTAGAACAGGATATGCAATCATATGGTGGGATCTAAGTCAACCATAACAAAACCAAGCATTAAAACTAATGCAAGTAACATTTTTCAGTTTAGAAAACAGTAACCAAAAAGTTGTTCCCTCTCGGATCATACAACCGAGGAAAAAAAAGAATGAATCCTATGTATCGGCTCTGTCAATGGGACAGAGGTAACAACTATAGACTCTTGTCCATTACCTATTCCCTAATCATTTTAGGACCGGTTATGTAACGATAAGTTCTATCCAGAGCCACCACAACGTAACTGCTTAATTTACGGGCCCAAAACCCGAGGGTACAAAGCACCTAACTGCTTAATTTACGAGGACTAACCCGAAGGTACGAAGCACCTACTCTGCGCACGTTTTTAAACTTCCACTGAGGGCAACTCATGCCAAATACCCGCTATCCAGATACATCTAGAGAATCATCTAAAAAACGACCTGTTGCTCGACTACGAAAAGCATTTCCACAAATATACATTTAACATGTATATAGATCCATTCATCAACATGGAGATCAATAAAAATATTTTTAAAGATGTTTTTTTCCGTTTTCAACAAAATGTTTCGAAATCTGAGACTCAACCCTAAGGGTTAGCTCCAAACCTCCAAAACACCAAGTGTCGAGATTTTTATCAAAAACTACCGTTTTCAAAATCACCTATTTGAAAACCATAACCACAAGCCTAATATCATCTAATAAACTAAGAAAAACAAAAAATATGCTTTTTTATCCGAAAAACAAGGTTTAAACATAAAACATGATATATGGAGCATTTTTTCGAACAGTGAAAACGCATATAATTGCATGAAACACCATTTAACAACAGTAGGGTGTAGAATCCTACCTCAAATAGTCGAAACTCGAAGCCTCAAAAATCAAAACTCGTCAGTACAAGAATCTGTCCGGATGGATATTAAGCTAGCAGCGTGAATAGCAAAGATCCATAAGCTGATCGTCGAAAACTAGGCTCGGGCAAGGTGAAAATATAGAGAAAAGGTAGAAAAGTTAAGAGAAAATAAGAATTCTCAATCAAAACATCCCCTGGAATACATATTGGCTCGGCAAAATAGTCGTCCAGTCGACTGAAGGTTGGTTCAATCGACTGAAGAGTCCAACCCAGTCTATTGAAGGTGTTTTAGATCTATACAACTCTCCCAACACCACGGTCCAGTCAACTGGAGGGCTCAGTCTAGTCGACTGAATCCAAGAACAGACCACCCAGTCGACTGGGGAAAGCAGTCCAGTCGACTGGACTGCTGGGCAACTGCCTACTGTTTTGGTTTTGATTTATCAGTCCAAAAAACCATCCAAACAAGCCTAAACGAAGCCCAAAAAAGTGTTAAGCACATCTACACACGCTATTCTACAACCCCAAAGCATAAACCATTCACAGATGATATTCATGTGATGAAAGAAATACGTCAAACATGGATATATAACAAAAATGAAACGGTACAGGGTCTCACAACTCTACCCCTTAAGAAATGTTGCCCCCGAAATTCACTATAAGGTCACAAGGTAAACAGTTCTAGGTATCTGGCACGAACACCAGACTCAAGCTCCCATGTCGCTTCTTCAACCCCGTGATGCAGCCAATGGACCTTGACATAAGCAATCATTCTCCCTCTCAACACTTGCTCTTTCGTGTCTAGAATCTTCACAGGACGCTCCTCTCATAAATGGAAAGAAAGTTGTAGACTTCATCAACCTATCAACCACAACCCAAATAGCATCGTGTCCCTTCGGCGATCGAGGATGTCCCGAGACAAAATCCATCGTGACATTCTCCCATTTCCACTATGATATAGGCAACAACTGTAACAATCCTGCCAGTATTTGGTATTCCACCTTTACTTGCTGACAAGTAAGGTATCGAGAAACAAACCGGATCACATCCCTCTTCATACCTGTCCACCAGAACTAACGACGTAAATTGTGGTATATCTTCGTGCCTCCTGGATGTACTGCTAGACGTGAATGATGAAAATTATGGAGTACCTCAGCACGGCACGACTCCGGCACAATCAGTCTCCCTGTCAACCTCAAACTCTGATCAGGCCCTACAACCCATCCCGTAGTGTCCTTCCCACTAGCAATGCTGTCTCGTATCATCTGAACCTTCTGATCGGTTTGCTGAGCCTCTAACACACGTGCAAGTAATGCGGGCTGTGAAGCTACTGAATATAAAGTCCTACCTCTCCTTGTCTCCCTGAGACAGAGATCAAACTTCCCAACATCGCTAAGCATATGCCATTCTCGCATAGCCACAGAAGCTAACGAACCATGGGATCTCCTACTGAGTGCGTCAGCTACGACATTTGCCTTTCTTGGGTGGTACTGCAAATCAAAGTCGTAGTCTTCTAACAAGTACATCCATCGTCGTTGGCGAAGATTCAAGTTTTTATGTGAAAATAAGTATTTTAAGCTCTTGTGATCAGAGAAAACTTCGAAGTGCTCACCATATAGATAATGCCGCCATGTCTTCAAGGCAAAGACCACAACTGCCAATTCCAGATCGTGTGTCGGGTAGTTCTTCTCATGTGTCTTCAACTGTCGAGAACCATAAGCCACAACCTTACCTCCCTGCATTAAAACACAGCCCAAACCGTCGTGCGACACATCGCAATACACTGTATAGCCCAAACCTCTCTCTGGAATGATCAGCACTGGCGCAGTAGTTAATCTCATCTTCAACTCCTGAGATGCTGACTCACAGGACTCACTCCATACAAACGTGACTCCCTTCCGCATAAGACGCGTCATCGGCGCTGCAAGCCAAGAAAAGTTCCTCACGAACTGCCGATAGTAACCTGCTAGACACAGAAAACTGCAGATATGAAAGACGTTCTTCGGTAACTGTCAATCCATCATGGCATTGGTCTCCGGCGAATCCACCGATACCCCATCCTTTGACACCACGTGTCCAAGAAATCTCACCTCTAACATCCAAAACTCGCACTTCTTGAACTTCCCATACAAGCAATGCTCTCTGAGAAGCTGTAAGACAATATGCAGATGCTCCTCATGCATCTCGCTCGTAGGTGCATAGATCAAAATGTCATCCACGAACAAGACCACAAAACTGTCTAGATAAGGGTGGAAGATACGGTTCATCAAACCCATAAATGTCGCAGGGGCGTTCGTCAAATCGAACGGCATGACCAGAAGCTCGTGGTAACCACAATGAGTCCAGAAGGCGGTCTTCGCTATGTCCTCGTCCCTAATCCTCAACTGGTGATACCCTGACCTCAAGTCAAATCTTCGAGAAGCAGCGTGAACCCTTTTACTGATCAAACATGTGGTCAATCCATGGCATAGGATACTTATTCTTCGCCGTTACCTGATTCAGTTTCCTGTAATCTATGCACAGTCTCATGGACCCATCCTTCTTCTTTGTGAAAAGAGCTGGAGCTCCCCACAGCGACGTACTCGGCCGTACAAACCCCTTGTCAAGCAACTCCTGCAACTGCACCATGAGTTCTCGCAACTCTGCCGGTGCAAAGCGGTATGATGGCATAGAGATGGGAGCCGCTCCCCGAACAAGATTAATGGAGAACTCCACATCACGGCTCGGTGGCAACTCGAACAGGTCGCCAGGAAAGACATCTGGGTAATCACAAACCACAGGGGGTAACTCCTATCGAAACCCAACTGTCTCATCCAACCTAAGAGTGAAAAAGAGGAAACCCAAGTTCCCTCAAACCCGAGCGGCACCAGGCATAGACACCAAGCCCTCATCCCGATCACCCACAAAATAAAAGAAATCACCCTCCGGCGTACAGATCGACAATCTACGTCGGTCACAGTCTATAAAGGCACGGTAGATAGTCAGTCAGTCAATCCCTAGGATGACATCAAACATGGTTATGTCTAGAATGATAAAATCAAACTCTAAACAACGACCGGCGACTCCTAACTCACAAGATTTGCAAACTCTACTCAACACCACATTCCCACTAACTGAGGTCTCTACGCTCAACGCACTATCCAATGGTTTGCCTCTAACCCCAATGCAGATGCAAAAGCTGAAGAGATAAAAGAGGGTGATGCTCCCGTGTCGATAAGAACACTAACCCATGATCTATAGACTAGAAGAGTACGTCTGATCACGGCTGGAGTACGTATAGCATCAGACACAACTAGTGCTTTGAAAGCACTGGGATCAGCAAGAACATAAGCTCTGGCCTTCGGTGATCTAGCCTTCCCCTATAACTCTGAACCGTCGGCTGCCTCACAGATTGTGCTGAGGTACCTTCTTCTACAAATCTAGACGTTTGAGCCCTATGTTGCTGCGGAGCCTGTCGTCTCTTGGAAGATGGAGTAAGTGACGCTCCCGTCGCACTCTGAACATTCCCCCCTCGGGGATAGTATCTGCAGACGTGCCTGGGCAGACCACACTCAAAATAGACTGGTGGGTCTCTCGCCTGTGACTGGGTAGGCGCTGAACTCTGGGCCTGGCCCTTCAGCAAGCACTCTGGCGAACGATGCCCCAGTTGTCCACATCGATACAGATCGGCTCTCTCTACTCTAGCATTCCTGTCGAGGCTACTGGAAGTGCAGGCGTGGATAACTGCGGCTGATATGATCTGAAAAAATGAGAACTCGGACCTGACTACTTACGGTGCTTGTTCTTGCTCCCCTGAAGCTGTGTACCTCCATCACTCTGCTGGCTCTTGCTCTCTTTAGCTCATCGGCTCTCTACCAGCAAGTTCTCTACTCGGATAGCGGCTTCCACCAGTGCGATGTACACGTCCAAACCCAGAGCTGCTATTCTAACCTTGATAGTCGGCCGAAGGCCCCTCTCAAAGCTTATGGTGCGTAATTTCTCTATAGATACCATCTCAGCTACCAACCATGACAGATTTGGGAACTTGGCCTCATATTGGACCACAATAAGGTTCCCCTGAATAAGGGAGAGGAACTCCTCTCGGTATGTATCCCTCGAAGACCTCAGGAAATACTTCTCCAAGAAGACTCTCATGAAAGTGGCCCACGTGTCATCTACCGTGGTCTTGGCGAACTTCTACCATTCCCTTGCATCCTCTCGCAGTTGAAAGCTACCAACTTCATGCGCAAGGCTTCCTCCTCAATATCTAGAGTATCAAAGATCGTAGTGGTCACTTCCAACCACTCAGTAGTAACTTTGGGGTCTGGCTCCCCAGAAAAGGTTAGAGGATCCAACCGTAGAAATTCCCTCACAGCCACAGAGGCTCTTGGCTCAGGAGCCCTCACTCCGGCCCTGGTCGCCTCAGCCATAGCTCTCATAGTAGTAAGCATCTCATGTATGACGTCAACACTGCCAACTTATTCCTGTGAGGCATGAACGTCCCCCTCTTCCGAAACTTGAACATACGCACGACCTCGGCCACGACCTCAGCCACAACTTCGTCCCCACGTGGACATAATTCTATATGAAGGCTATATAACAAGATAAGCTTTCATACATCATGTGCTTAAAACATAACACACATAAGCATGCTAACACATAATCACTCAAGATTATGTAAATACGTCTCACATACCGAGGAGAACCAACAAGATAAACTCGTCCATTTGGATAACCTATTCAGATTCCTTGCTAGAAAACACGTTGGCCAAACGCGTTTCTAACTTGGCTTCCAAACGTGTTAATCCAAACGCCCTAAAGCACGACTAATCAATCCAGTGATTCAACCTCTACACCCACATATACACCACTATCGTGCTCAACAAGCTATCAACATGTTATAAAAATGTTTAAGCACATGCAAGCAATCATACTCAATCATCCTCACTAGATGATAAACCCACTTCCCATGGCTTCTAGGTATTCAAACCTAGAGCTCTGATACCAAGTTGTCATGCCCCAAAATCCAAGGTCACGTGAAAAAATCTCCCAAATACCAGTTTGATGAAAAATTGGTTTTCATACAATCAAATACAACTGTTGAAATTAAAAGAGTTCCCCACATGCTTCTCTCATAAGCAGTAAACATCCAGTTCCAACATGCATAAATATATCGCCCTAAGGCGTACAAAATACGCCTTCAAAATAGGCATACAAAAAAAAACTAATAAAATTCTTTCACCACCGCGGGCACCACTAGATCAACTCCTTGTTAGAGTTGGTATGCTGAAAACCATATTTTTAGTATTTAATTTTATTTTTAATTTTTTATTTTATGAGAATCTTTATGAACAATGTATGCATATCATTTCTTTATTATGCATGGATGTCTAGTATTCTATATAATATTTAATCTGGTGTGTAGAGTACGACTTACACACAGAAGACCAGATTTTAGGTTCTTGCTGAATATAGGTTTTATGTTCACAATTTAGATGGAAATGAACATACTATCGGAACGACTGTGGCACAGAGTTTTAGTAGGCCTGTCTTAATTATGGAGAACAGATAATAGCGTCGTCTATTGTTTCGACTCTTTGTGCCAGTACACTTTGTGTATTGAATGGGACATTTAGGGTAATTAATTTTGTACTAACTACTGACTATATAAATTAATTCACACCTCAGGATTATTATGAATAGTGCTTATCCTCTTAATCCTGAAATAATTATTAATTTGTATATATTTAATATTCGTTGTTTTGAT
>JAUMHN010317843.1:0-18212 GCA_032360265.1 Heliamphora ciliata | reverse complement strand
TATATAGCTATATCGGCCCTATATCGGCCCTCCACCACTGCCGCTAACAGCCACCGTCGCCGACGGCGGGGTGGGGGCTGGTGGCTGTTAGCGGCAGTGGTGGAGGGCCGATATAGGGCCGATATAGCTATATATATATACAGAGAGAGAGAACAGAGAGAGAGAGAGACGCAGAGAGAGATAATAGAGCCGGAGGCGGTGAGCGACGGCGGGTCGTCGGAGGCAGCGACGACGGAAATGAACGGCGGCAGCGGTGACGGCCACAGAGGTGGCCAGGGCGTGGCGTCGGGGAAGGGGGTTGTGCGGCGTCTTTCCCTCTCTTTGTTTCTTCCTCATTTTATTTTATTTTATTTTTTAAAAAAGTGGGTTGAGTTGGGAGAGTTGTGACCGGTGGGTGTGCCTCTAGTCTCTCTCTTCAAAAAGAAGGAACCCAGGTCTTGAAGAGATCGTTGTTTCTTGGTTCTAAGGGGGGGCTGGTTATCTAGATTGTATCAACCGGGGCCGGTCCTGCGCCTAAAGGGGTAGCACGGTGGTGCTGCACCCTGTTTGGGTTGATTTAACAAATACATTTTTATGATTGAATTCGTTCATTCGATACATGTAACTAAGTGATTGAGTAACAATTGTTTAACAATATTTTTTTTAAAATTATAATTTTTATTTATTTATTTATAAAATAATATTAGAAGATCTTATTCAATCACTTAGCTATAGGTATCGGATGAATCTAAAATTTCACATGCTAAGCCAATGCAATGAGTTCTACGTAATAAACGGACTCGATCATAAAAATGTATTCGCCAAATCACTCCAAAGAGAGCGCATCACCACCCTTTTAAGTGCAACACCACCCTGATCCAGTGTGGTTTGATGAGAGCCTCTGCAGCCTGAGACACTAGCTCTTTTACACTAAAATAGGTAGGTTGTTTTATTACAGGGTCTGGGCATTGCCCCTCCATACATAAAGGTACTCTGTTGTTCTCGGCATCCTCACCACCAAGATTCATCAAACTTTTTTCAGTCCTTTTTGCATCACATTCTTCTACCCTAATCATGGAATTTACTGCCTGCGAACTGGCCCCCTTCTCACAGGCTACTGCAGGTTCCTAAATGGGGTACCCTTAGGCTCCTGATGTTGACACCTCCTGGTGTTGAAGTCAGCTTCAACATGAGTTAGGTTAATAGCCTGCATAGCCAACCTGTCATTGCTTGATTCCACCACTTGGCAGACTAGTGTCAAGTCATCCATCAACTTTGTCAAACCCTTAGGGTTTCCATGGTTCTCTGATGGAGGACTCTTTGTAGATTGGGTTTCACCTACAAAACCTAGACTGGAGGCCAGGGCTTTGCTACCTACATCATAGCTGTGTGAAGAGGATAAAGGTTGGTCAGAACTCGTCCTGATTCCAGATACTTCCGGAAACTTGTTTTTTCATATATGCCTACCACATCACGCCAAGTGGAAAAAATATTATTTCTGAATATCTCAATTAGTCAAATTCAAAATAAATAGGATGAATGTCTGACCAATTTTGGAGAAGGTATCAGCATTCCACGCGTGAAGAGGCACACCAATCATATTCACCCATACTCTCCTAACGTCATTGTTTTCCCTATAACTCCATTTGTAAGAGGTTTCAAACCAATTCTCCAGCCAACATCTTCCATCGTCCAAGAAGTGGTTTCTATCCTTCTCAGATTGGAATTGCAATAAAGCTTTATATCCACCAAGCCACCAAGGGGTTTCACTGAGATATCAAAAACGCCATCTTGCTTCATGGCTTCTTCAATGCTATTGATGATGTTGTGATGTTTAGCTACACCTACCGCACAACACTTGAGTTCGAGTTATTATCAGAAGCTTCGATGAGTATCGTCTCCTTGACACGCATTGCTCTTTCTAGCATCTGACCCCGGATCTTTTTACCCCTACTCTGATCACATTTTGTTTTCCCGACTTGCCTCCAAGCTCTGTTGAATCTTTGCTCGGTTAGTTTGCCCTTCCTCAATTCGAATATGTTTGCATTTCTAGGCCTTCGATTTTCTCGCGTTCTTGTCCTTTGCGCTTCTTGATTTTCATAGCTTCTCTCCCATTCATAGTTTGCTAACTTGACGTTTAGTTGCTTATCCAAGCACCAAACATGTACTCTTGATTGCGCAGTACGCCCTATCTTTAGAGTAAGATTTGACGAATCCAAAATGAGAATCCCTTCAGGTTGTCCTTTTGAGTGGGATGAAGACTTCTGATACCTTTGCACACTAGTTAAAGATATTCCTCAGCCACACCTTGTTCATCTTTTATAGGAGATTGTCCACAAGCACTGTGATACTGGATCTCAGCTCACCTCCCTCACCTCCCTCACCTCCTCTGCTATGATTCATCTCCGCTGACACCTTTTCTTGTTTATAACTTTTATTTACGAAAAAACAGAATCATTTCAAGATATGTGGCGAAAGGTGGTGTTTGTTCCCTACTTGACAGTATATATTATTCATTTTTTGTATAATTCTTTAATTATATTTAAGATTGGCTCAAATTGTTCTGGACTATCATAAATATCATCCAAAATTATTATAGACCAACATTCTTATACCTAGGAACTAATACTATAGTTATTCCATAAATAGGTGATAATGTGTCCTAATAATTACTAATCTCTTATTTTATATTATTAACTATGTCAAAATATCTTTTATTTTGTTAACACTACATAAAAATTGTCATTATTTTTTATACGTTGGTATAAAACAAATGCAGTTATAGCAGTATAAATATAAGAAAATAATTTAATTGATTCATAAAAAAATTTAAGAATTTCTGTAATAATTCGAACTCAAAGATATGAATACAAAAGAAAGAACATCTTAAAAGAAACAAAATCTCGAACCTGACTTTGGTAAGAAGAACCGGTCCGATCATCTTACATTTTCGAGTCTAAGACCCGGGATAGAGAGGAAAACCACACCAAGATATATTAAAACCCTAATATTAAGGATAAGAATTTAAAATTATAAGTTTAAGTTGTTTAAGATAAGAGTTAAGTTCGAATGGTCAAAAAATGAACCTATGTAAAAATATTCGAATTTTTTCCTATAATTAAATAAAAAAATTATTTTGATATATATATATATACTCAAGTGGCTAGCTATCTAGGAGATTGTGCCAAACTTGGTAGCCAAGCCTCATAAACTCAAGTTAGTATAAAGTAACTAAGGTAAAGCAAACTAACCTAAGGTTAATCAATCTTTTTAAGTAAGCTACCTTCGTTATCATTGTATATAAAAAGGGACCTAATCCACCTATTCTTCCTCTTGATTTTGGCATAGTGAGGAGAGAGAGAGAGAGAGAAGAAGAAGAAGAAAGGAGGAAGAAGGAGCTTGGAGTTGAGAGTTTAAAAGCTAAGTCCATAGTTTTCATCATCAAGAAGTAATCCTCAACAAGGTAAGAAAGATTCTAATACATCTGATTTACACATCTCAAACATCTCTCTCACCTTTCTCAAACACAAATCTAAGATCAAGAATCAAAACTAAAAAATAAAGGCGTCATGGTTAGATTTTTGGGACTGTTGGGTATGAATGTTGAGTTTGTGAGTTGGTATGAGTTTTACCCTGGGTTCCATGACTTCTATAAGCTCTGGAACATTGATTTATTAAAGTTCGACACATGTATACAAAGAAGATGGGTCAAACAATTACACACAACACTAAAATGTTAGAACCAAGATAGGCCTGAGTTTTGAGTGATTTGAGCTTTCTGCCCCGATCTTTGGAATATCATAACTAAATGTAAAAACATGATGTTAGCGTGTTCTTTATGCCCAGACCTAGGTTTTTGTGTTATCTTTATCCAAAATTAGTTTGAACTCATTTTAGTGAGTAGAACTCGAGATATTACAATTCTACCAAAGTGTGTCGGTTTTAGACCATTCAACATTTCAGACCTAAAATCACTAGTTTAAAATGAGATTCGAGCATTGGTAAAAACACAACAGTTGTAGCTAACATGTATATCTAGATATCCACAAGAAATGAGCCCAATCTATTGAGATTTGATAGGTCAAAACCCCTCTGAATTTCTCTATGGAGGTTCAGCCTTTTAAAGACACTTCTGTCACATATTTTATATAGCATAAAGCTCCTATTTTTAGTGACCTACTCCAAAATTGGTCTACACGAATATTATAGGTAACATGTTGAACTACGTACTGTCCAAAAATCAGGCCTAGATATCTCGGATAAGTCTCTCAAATCCTTTTCAAACTCTCTGTTCAAAATCGGTTCTACTGAGGGTTTGGTGGCTAACAGAACCTATTTGCAAAACGGCTTATATCTTCGACTTGTTTCAAATAACTACCCCTAGCACTCTTCATAAGACTTGTAAGGGACATGTTAAACTAGAACATATCTAAAAATGGGCTTACTTTGACTTGATTTGATGTCCTAAGACTGGGACCAACAGAAACACTTTTTTGGTTAATTTTCTGTGCAAGTGCTGAACCGTTTTTCTTTGCGTCAAGTTTCTCACCTAGTTGCCTTAGGTTTTGGCTTTGGTGTTAAATATAAAGGTTGCAGAGAATATTTTAATCTAAATCATCACCGAAAATCATAATCCAACTTTAAGTCTAAGTACCTCAACATGCTGTGGTACTTTAAAATTTAATAATTGGAAGAGAGTAATAAATGGTTAAGTTAAACCCTTAAACAAGTAAAGGATTGGGCAAGTGTGCAGTATCCCTTAGACCTAAAAAGAAAGTAACCATGGTCCTAAAAATCAAGAAAGCATTCAATGGTCAGAATCATTTTAGTTTCACATGCTAAAGGGGGAGGATTCCGTGTTAACGGTCGAATCGTGTTTTGCATGTTAGGTATGGAGGTTGTAAAATCCAGGGGTCGTGCTTAGCTAGCCGGGGGAGGCTCGATTCATACGTATATAATACAATGTGAGAGTGCTTAGCCACTATTTTGAACTTGAGTTTATGTAAATGATACTTAAAAATACTTTGAAGCACATGTTTTGAACTACGATCAGTTTTGATGATCGCATGAACCTGTTATTTTCAAATGCTATGATGTTTTTAATTCAAGTATGCTATCCATGATATTTTGAACAAGCATAATGATATTATAAAAGAAATTTTCAATATTGTGTTGTTGTTTCTAAAGTGTCAAGTTACAAGGGTTTTTGGCCCTTTATATCATGTTATGAGGGAGGTTACCCAATTATGAATTTTTCATTTAACCCTATAGGGGAGGTTTCCTGTTAAGCGGGGGTTTTTGCATTTAAGGCTTTTGGGCCGAGTCTCAGGTTTTAGCACATACCACTCGTGTTTGGTAGAGAGAGGCTCTTATTCCATCACGTTGCTATCTGTGTATTGCGAATTGGGGTTACGGTACCGTCGAAACTCTCAGTCGTGAGGTAGATGACTACTTTGACATTGTTGGGGTTTGAGTCTAGTTTTGAGAAAGTGGTTATTCATTTTAAATTGTGGCGGTTGAGCCAGGAATACTTCCTATTGGTAGTACTGAAAAGATTCTGTATAATCTGTGATGTTTTCATGTTCAAACAAATGCATCAGTTTTTATGTTTTCATGAAAAATGTGATGAACTATTTTTAGAAAGAGTTTTTAATTATCCTTAACTAAGTAACTGTCTTTTCTGATTATGATAATGCTAAGTGCGCTCTTCTGTAATCCCAGTGGTTGCAGATACCAAGAACGGCTAGGAGTTGGTCCACCACAAGCGTCGTCGAGTAGTTTTGAATTTGGTGTTGAGAATCATTTTGGTCTAGTTTTCTTTTGTTTAGTTTTTTTTTTTAGTTTTGGCAAAGCTTCATGTATAAGACCTAAACATTTTTGATGTTTTAGAAGTAATGTACGCCCTGGGATGACGAATCCCTAGTGACTCATGTTTACCCCTTTTGACATTAAGGATTGTGGTTGCTTAGAAGTTCTTATTTGGTCTCTTAATATCATTATCTCTTATATTTCTCTTTAGCCGTCGGTATGCAGCGGGATCACATCCCCTTGTACAGGTTTGGTGCCTTGCGGGAGCGAGGTGTTACATTTTGGTATTAGAGCTCTAGGTTATAGGTTCTGTAGGCTCGTTAGCGTGTGCTCTGTGGTGGACCGTAGGTTAAGTCCATCGTCTTACAGTTTGTGGAGTAAAGGGGTTTAGGCATGGGATTGTCTTACCTTTACCTTTGGGCATCTGACTGAATAGCTTTGAGGTCCATTTGGGAAACACGTTTTGCAGGTGCAGGATCGTAATTGAAAGTTTAATCAAATTATCAGATTGGGGAGATAACCCGGGAGGGGTCTTGTGTTGCTGTCGATTTGCGAAGTCTAAGTGGGTTATTAGATAAAAGGAGACGACCTTTGTGTCATTAAAACCTTTCATAGACAGTTTGTTCTTATCTTTATGTTTATAAGTTGGACTCCTATGTCGACCCCTAAGTTATAACTTTTCGAGGATAGGAAGGAGCATAGAGAAATTCGGATGGAGCGTCATTCAACCCGAATCAGTATAATGAGGCATGACAAGAAGAATTTTCGTAAGTGGGACCGGTAGAACTTGACCCAAATGCTAGGATGGTTGAGGTAATCGCAAGACTGACAAAACAGAACGCGAGTTGGATCACAATACAAGCTGAGAGGAATAGTAACTCTTTAATCAAACAATTTAAGGATCTGAGTGCAAAGGAGTTCACAGGAACCCTTAGCCCCGCAGAAGCAGAAAATTGGTTGAAGGATGCCGTGTGTATTCTGGATAGGTTGGGAGTAGATGCAGATAATAGGATTGACCCCGTAGCTTTTATGTTTAGGAGAGAAGCGAACCACAAGTGGGAAGCCACAGAGGTTGTTGAAGATGCTGGTGCCAGGAGTTGAACCTCCCGTACCCTAGAGAATCACTTGGGATTGTTTTGAGAAAGCGTTCGACGAGCAGTACATGCCCATAAACTAAAAGCATGAGGAAGAGAAAGAATCCATCGACCTGGAACAAGGAAGGATGGCTGTGGCAAAAATCGAGATAAAATTTACAGAGCTGTCACGATATGCCACCCAGCTTATACTTGATGAGGAGACAAGGTGTAGAAGGTTTAAGAAAGGAATAAGTTTTCTGATTAGAACAAGGATGGCGGTTCTCGAGATGAACAACTACGCAAGATGAGTGAACCTAGCGCAAGATGAATTGCAATGCGGGTCAAAAGGACGGTAACTCTTTTAGTTAAACAATTCAAGGACTTGGGTACTAAGGAGTTTGTGGAAACAATTAGTCCCGTTGACGCTAAAAATTAGTCGAGGGGGTAGAGTACGCATTTTAGACAGACCGAGTTGTTCATGTGGTAGGTTCTTAAGTATCGATTTATATTCGTTTGACGTCTAGATTGTGTAACTCTTATGGAGTTGGTATTCGATTTCTGTTGTGGTATCGATGCGAGTCGCTAGGAAGTTACTTTCGAAAATCTTTTGTGATGTGACTCGTTTGGGCAAGTTTGTTTAGATTGGTGCGCAAATGTTGATTGTATGGAGAAGGAATTTTCTCATGGGAATGTGTAGACTCTATATATGAGAAGTTGAGGGGTGAAATAATTTTGTTATTTTTGGTGGAGTTGCGTAGCAACTTAGTGTGAGTACGTGAGAGGAATAAGTGTTTGAATGAGAATAACAGAAGCGTAAGTGAGACTATACGAATTAATGGGTATGATTTTTGATAATTGGCCTTGAGTGAATCAAGTGCCTTGGTAAAATGCGAGTAAGATGAAATAGTTAGAGTGCCAAAGTGGTTCTTGGTTCGGTTGTGTGGCAGAGAATGTGTAAAGGGATTGAGTGATGATGGTAAAAGATTTTAGAATTAAGAGCTAGCACTGTTCGGTTAAAGTATTATTGGGTGAGTGGTACGTATGTGAAGGAAATATGTGAATGTATATTGTGTTATGATGAGAGTTGTGATTGGGTTCGTATGGGTAAGCATATACCTGTGGAGCGTTTAGTCTATGTGGTATGTTTAGCCCTAGTGACGCATTAGGTTCAAGTGGCGTTATTAGTCTTGATGGTCGTAAGGCTAGAATGGTAATTTAAAATGTGTAAGGATTGTGTGTTGAAGATAGAAGACATGGATTGATAGATTTGATGCCTTTGGTTATGTTTGAGTTTGACTTGATTCTTAGGATGGACTGATTGTCATCCTACCATGCGTCGCTAGACTATTTTAGGAAAAGTGTAATCTTTAGGATACCCGGGGAGGAGGAATTCGTTTTCTACGGGGACAAGAGTAGAACACCTATCTGCATCGTGTCGGCTATTAAGGTTTCAAAGATGTTGAAGAGGGGTTGCCAGGGGTTTTTGGCACATGTTATGGGCGTAGAGATGGAAGAAATGAATTTTTCGGAGGTACCCGTGATTTGTGAGTTTCTAGACATTTTTTCAAATGATTTACCAAGATTACCCCAGACCGAGAAGTAGAGTTTATAGTTAATCTCTACTAGGGCACAACGCCCATATCTATTCCTCCCTATAGAATGTCACATGCTGAGCTACTAGAGTTGAAGGAACAATTACAGGAGTTATTAAAAAATGATTCATTAGACCTAGTGTCTCACCATGGGGAGCACCTGTATTGTTCGTGAAAAAGAAGGATGGAACACTGAGGAAGTATATCGACTATCGACAATTGAATAGGGTGATCGTTAAGAATAAGTATCCTTTGCGTAGGGTAGACGACCTGTTTGACCAGCTGCAAGGAGCCTGAGTGTTCTCAAAGATAGACTTGAGGGTAGAATACCATCAATTGAAAGTGCAGGAGTCAGATGTACCCAAGACTGTCTTTAGGACCTGTTACGGGCATTATGAAATTGTGGTGATGCCTTTCGGATTAACGAATGCACCTGCGGTGTTTATAGACCTGGTGAATCGAGTGTTTAGAAGTTTTCTAGACTAATTCATGATTGTGTTCATAGATGGAATTCTAATATATACTCTTAGAGTGATGAGGAACACAGGGAACATTTGAAGATTTCTTTACAGATCCTGGAGAAGCACTAGTTGTATGCAAAAATTCAGAAAGTGTGAGTTTTGGTTGGATCCAGTGGTGTATTTGGGTCATGTTATATACGGAGAGGGAATGCAAGTGGACCCAATGAACGTGGAAGTGGTAGTCAATTGGAAAAGGCCAACTAACGTGACAGAGATACGAAGCTTTTAGGGCTAGCTAGTTATTACCGACGTTTTATTTGGGACTTTTCTTTGATTGCGAAATCCTTGACTCGGTTGATTCAAAAAAATTTCAAATTTGAATGGTCCGACAGATGCAAACGAAGTTTTCAAAAGCTGAAGTCCAAATTGGTGTCAGCACCTGTACTTACCCTTCTGTCAGCTAACGAGGGCTTTGTTATTTATAATGACGTGTCACACCAAGGTTTGGGGTGCGTTTTGATGTAACATGGAAAGGTTATCTCCTATGCGTCTAGACAATTAAAACCTCATGAGAAGAATTACCCTACCCACGATCTAGAGCTAGCCGCAATTGTCTTCGTGCTCAAGATATGGAGACATTATTTATACGGCATCCCTTGTGAGATCTTTACGGATCATCAGAGCTTGAAGTATATTTTCACCCAGAAAGAGCTGAACTTGAGGCAAAGGAGATTGATGGAGTTAATTAAGGATTATGATTGCACGATTCACTATCATCTGGGGATAGCTAATGTCGTGGCAAATGCCCTAAGCCAGAAATCATTGGGAAAAGTAGTGCATTTACGAGCAATAAGAGCTGGTACTTTTTCTGAAATGCGAATGCTTAGAACTCATCTTGCCATAGAAAAGAATGGAGGCCTATTAGCAACTTTGAGTGTATGACCAACCATATTAGATCAAATTCGAGCAGCTCACTTGGCGGATAATCAAGTGAACAAGATAAGGACGGAAGAAGCAGCTAAAGGAAAGACATAATTTGAAGTTCGAGATGATGTATTGTGGTTCGGTCACAGATTGTATGTGCTCAATAATGGGGAGTTAAGAAGGCAGATCTTAGATGAAGCGTATAACTCAACATACACCATGCACCCGAGATGTACAAAGTTGTATAGAGATTTAAAGAAAACATACTGGTGGAGTGGGATGAAGAAGGACGTAGCGAATTTCGTGACAAGATGTTTTGTATGTCACTAAGTTAGGATTGAATACTAGAAGCCGACATAATTACTACAATCGTTACCTGTACCCACATGAAAGTGGGAACATATTACCATGGATTTCGTAACTGGACTCCCTCAAACACCAAAGGGGAATGATGCTATTTGGGTAATTGTGGATAGGTTGGCGAAGTCAGCTCACTACCTACCAATAAAGATGAAGTATTCTATGGATCGGTTTGCACGGCTTTATATTGATAAGATTGTTAGGTTACACGGAGTATCAGTTTCTATAGTATCAGACAGAGACCGACGTTTTACATCCAGGTTTTTGCCAAGCTTATAAGAAGCATTGGGGACTACTCTAAAGTTTAGCACGACTTTTCATCTGCAGACTGACGGTCAATCAGAGAGGACAATTTAGACCTTAGAAGATATGCTTAGAGCATGCATTTTAGACTTTGTTGGAAGTTGGGAGAAATATTTGTCGCTGGTCGAGTTCGCACATAACAATAGTTTTCAGTCAATCATAGGGATGGCCCCTTACGAAGCATTGCACGGCAGGAAATGTCGAAACCTAATTTGTTGGAAAGAATTCGAAGAGAGGAAGTTGCTTGGACTCAAGATAGTTCAAATTACCACTGATAAGATTAAGTTGATCAGAGAGAGATTAAAGCAATCGCAAGACAGACAGAAGAGTTATGCAGATAATCGGAGAAGCCATCTGGAGTTTGTAGTTGGAGACCGTGTGTTCCTAAAGATACCACCATGGAAGGGTATGATTAATCTAAAAGAGCTTTGCCCTGTGAGGGTGTGTGTAACACTAGTAAGAGTGTGTGTGTAAGTCCTACAAAGGTATTGTGCGAAGCTCGGTAAGGGTGAGGGTTGGTCTTCAAAGGCATTGAGTTGTTGTTCCTTTTAAGGGTGAATGTTAGCATATAATGGCATTTTGAATTGTTGAATAGGATCGTATTTTAGAAACTATTAGATTGAACTGTGGCTTTAAAGTCTTCTCATGAGGAATATCCACGTCTCTTTGAGCAAGGTATGTAAATTTATCGGATGAAATTTCTTAAAGGAGGGTAGATTGTAATAACCCAAACTCAAAGATATGAATAGAAAAGAAAGAAAATCTCAAAAGAAACGAAGTCTCAAACTTTAGTTTGGTAAGAAGAACCGGCTTGACCGTTTAACCTTTTCGACCCTGAGACCCGGGATAGAGAGGGAAACCACACTAGCATATATTAAAGCCCTAATATTGAGTATAAGAATTCAAAATTATAAGTCCAAGTTGTTTAAGATAAGAATTAAACTCAAAAGATTAAGAAATGAACCTATGTGAAAATACCTGAATTTTCTCCAATAATTAAATAAAAAAATTATTTTAATATATATATATATATATATATATATACATACATACTCTGGTGGCTAGCCATCTAGAAGATTGTGCCAAACTTGGTGGCCAAGTCTCATAAACTCAAGTTAATATAAAGTAACTAAGGTAAAACAAACTAACCTAAGGTTAACCAATCTTCCTAAGTAAGCTACTTCCATTATCATTGTCTATAAAAAGGGAGCCAACCCATCTATTCTTCCTCTTGACTTCGGCATAGTGAGGAGAAGAGAGAGAGAGAGAGAGAGAGAGAGAGAAGAAAGAAAGGAAGAAGGAGTTTGGAGTTGAGAACTTAAAAGCTAAGTTCATGATTTTCATAATCAAGATGTAATCCTCAACAAGGTAAGAGAGATTCTAATACCTCTGATTTTACACATCTCAAACATCTCTCTCACTTTTCTCTAATAAAAATCTAAGATCAAGAATCAAAACTCAAAAATAAAGGCATCATGGTTGGATTTTTGAGACTGTTGGGTATGAATGTTGAGTTTGTGAGTTGGTATGAGTTTTACCATGGGTTCCATGACTTCTATAAGCTCCGGAACATTGATATATTGAAGCTCAACACATTTATGCAAAGAAGATGGGTAAAAAACTTACACACATGACACTAAAAGGCTAGAACCAAGATAGGCCTGAGTTTTAAGCGATTTGAGCTTTCTGCCCTGATCTTTGAAATATCATAACTAAATGTAGAAACATGATCTTAGCGTGTTCTTTATGTCCAGACCTAGGTTTTTGTGTTATCTTTCATTCAAAATTGGTTTGAACTCATTTTAGTGAGTAAAACTCGAGATATTGCAATTCTATCAAAGTGTGTCGATTTCATACCAATCAACATTTCAAACCTAAAAACACTAGTTTAAAATGAGATCCGAGCTTTGGTCAAAATATAAAATTTGTAGATAACATGTATATCTAGCTACCCACCAAATATGAACCCAATTTATATTTCTCTGTTGAGGTTTAGCCTTTTAAAGACGCTTCTGTCACATATTTTATGTATAGCCAAAAATTCTTATTTTTAGTGATCTATTTCAAAAGTGGTCTACACGGATATTGTATGTAACATATTGACCTACTTACTGTCCAAAAATAAGACCTAGATACCTCAAGAAAGTCCCTCAAACCCTTTTCAAACTCTCTGCTCAAAATTGATTCTGCTGAGGGTTTGGTGGCAGACAGAACCTATTTTACAAAATGGCTTATATATTCAAGTTGATTCAAATAACTACCCCTAGCACTCTGCATAAGACTTGTAGGGGACATATTAAACTAGAACATATACAAAAATGAGCTCGCTTTGACTTGTTTCGATGCCCCAAAATCGAGACCAACAGAGACACTTTTCTGGCCAATTTTCTGTGCAAGTGCTGAACCGTTTTTGTTTGCGTCAAGTTTTTCACCTAGTTGCCTTAGATTTTGGCTTTGGTGTTAAACATAAAGGTTGTAAAAAATATTTTAATCTTAATTGTCACCAAAAAGCATAATCGAACTCTAAGTCTAAGTATCTTAAAATGCTGCAGTACTTTAAAATTTAATGATTGGAAGAGAGTAATAAATGGTTAAATTAAACCCTTAAACAAGTGAAGAATTGAGTAAGTGCGTAATGCCCCTTAAACCTAAAAAAAATTAACTATGGTCCCAAAAATCAAGAAAACATTCAACGGTCAAAATCATTTTAGTTTCACATGTTAATGAGGGAGGATTCCGTGTTAACGGTCGAGTTGTGTTTTACTTGTTAAGCACGAAGGTTGTAGAACCCAAGGGTCCTACTTAGCTTGCCGGGAGAGCCTCGGTTCATACACATATAACACAAGGTGAGAGTGGTTAGCCCTTATCTTGAACTTGTGTTTATGTAAATGATGCTTGAAAATGTTTTGAAGCGCATGTTTTGAACTATGAGCAGTTTTGATGATTGCATGAACCTGTTGTTTTCAAATGCTATGATGTTTTTAATTCAAGTGTGCTATCCATGATATTTTGAACAAGCATAATGATATTATAAAAGAAATTGTCAATGTTGTGTTGTTGTTTTCAAAGTGCCAAGTTATACGGGTTTTGGCCCTTTATATCCCGTTATGAGGGAGGTTACCCAACTATGAATTTTTTATTTGTTCCTATAGGGGAGGTTTTCCTTTAAGCGAGGGTTTCTGCCTTGAAGGCTTTTGGATTGAGTCTCAGGTTTTAGCACATACCACTCGTGTTTGGTAGAGAGTGGCCCTCATACCATCACGTAGCTATCTGTGTATTGCGAATTGAGATTACGGTACTGTTGAAACTCCCGGTCGTGAGGTTGACGACTACTTGAACACTGTTGGGGTTTGAGTTTAGTTTTGGGAAAGTGGTTATTCATTTTAAATTGTGGCGGTTGAGCTAGAAATACTTTCTGTTGGCAGTACTGAGAAGGTTCTGTATAATTTGTGATGTGTTCATGTTCAAGAAAATGTATCAGTTTCTATTTTTTCGTGAAAAATGTGATGAACTGTTTTTAGAAAGAATTTTTAGTTATCCTTAACTAAGTTAACTGTCTTTTCTGTTTATGATAATACTAAGTGCGCTCTCCTGTAACCTCTGTGGTTGTAAATACCAGGAACGACTTGGAGTTCGTCCACCACAGGTGTCGTCAAGTAGTTTTAGATCTGGTGTTGAGAATCGTTTTGGTCCAATTTTCTTTTCTTTCGTTTTTTTTTTTATAGTTTTGACAAAACTTCATGTATAAGACCTGAAGGTTTTTGATGTTTTAGAAGTAGTGTATGCCCTTGGGATGGCGAATTCCTAGTGATTCATGTTTACTCCTTTTGAAATTAAGGGTTGTGGTTGCCTAGAAATTCTTATTTGGCCTCTTAATATCATTATCTCTTATCTTTCTCTTTAGCCGCCAGTGTGCGGCGGAATCACATCCTTCTGTACATGTTTGGTGCCTTGCTGGAGCGGGGTGTTACAATTTCTTATATAAATTAGCATTTTTTCCAATCTTTATTCGTAGGTGGATAAACATTAATTATTACTTGTGTTTCAAAACATAAATCAATATCATTTTTTTTTATTTTTTTGAACAGCAAAATAAACATCTTTTATTGATGAAAACATAAAAATATATATTATTGTTCTGGGACTCTGTTGGAAAGAGTCCAACGATGTGGCTGCAAAGATACACTTAAACACCTTTGAGCCACTTCACGCATTTCTCCTAATATCCATTTGTTTAAGCAAGTAATTCACACCCCAAGACCACCACTTTCTCCATCCTTTTTATCTCTTACAGTTCTTTTCTTCAAACCCTTCATTCTACCAATTGCCTAGCTTCAACTAATTCGTCATGTTAATTACCCATCATTGCATCGCTTGAATTAGTGATCTCTTTTGAAACTTCATCCCTCTTACTTGGCTCATATAGATTCTCATTAAAATGGGCATAACTGATTTTATTAATGAATAAGATAAATACCAAAATTTTATTACACAATAGTATAACTTTTAGTATATATTCCTAACAGCTTCTATATGATGTTTTATTGGGTTAAATTCCTTGCCTTTTCTATCATCCCATTGCTTAAAGAAAGATTTGACATTGTAGCTCCCATTTTCTTGTCTCTCCTACATTATATCATGTCTTCTCTATTTGCAATTAGGGGTTGCATAATCGAGATGTTTAAAATTCTCTACCATTATTTTCTCTTCCACTTAAATATAGGTCTCCTAAAAAAGTTTTTCTCATCTAATTCCCATGTTAGGCCTTGAGCAACTAAAGTTTGCATACTCTATAATTTGGTCTCCTTCCAGATTAAAAGTTTGAAGAGCCTCCCATGACTATCACAAAGTATTTGATTACCTATTCAAGAATCCAAGTCGAATCTTATGCGTCCACCATTGCCTACTCACAACCAAATATTCATTCTTAAAGATGTTTTGTCCTCTCTACTTTGACTAGGGTATCAGTCCTCTAAACTTCTACTATACTTGGAACAAATCATCCCCCTCCATAGGGCCTATTTTTCAGTCCCAAAGCTGCACCACCACTTAAGTGTTACCTTCTTGGCTATCAGTGAAAAAACCTACAAGTCCCCTTTGAGCACACTACTTCAGTGTTACATTCTTGGCTATCAATGAAGAAACCCACAAGCTCCCTTTGAGCACACTGCTTGAGACCTTATCCCAGCCCATCAAATGTAACCTTTTTTTTCCTCCTTTTTGTACCACGGGAATTTTTTTTGTATCTTTTCCAATTGGTCCTTAACCTTAACTGGCATTCTGTATGGGGTAGATAGTAGATTGGTAGGTTCGATATGGTTGCTTTGATTAGGGTTAGTCTACTTACAAAAGAGAGATACCTCATCTTCTAATTCTTCACTCTCTTCTTGAATGTTTCAATAACTAGATCCCAAGTCTTTATTCTTCTTGGATTATCACCTAAGGGTAGACCTAAGTATTTGAAAGACAGCCTCCTACTTTGCAACATAGGTTCATATTTGTTAAGCTTATACTTTCTTTGTGAATTCCAACACCACACTATGCTCTTATGAAAATTTACCTTTAGGCCTAAGATGAGTTCATAGCACCTAAGTACTCTATTTATAATTAGTATTTTCTTTAGGTCATTATCACAAACAAAAATACTGTGTCGTCTGTAAATTTAAATAAGTTAAACATATACCATTATTCTCAAGTTCCACCCCTTTAATAAGGCCTTCCTTCCTTACCCTTTGTAGGAGAATATTGAGGCATTTAGCTGCTACATCAAAGAGAAATGGGATAGTGTATCCGCTTTTCTGATTCATTTTCTCATTGGAAAGTTGTTAGTTACTGCTCCATTCACCAAGACTGATAGGATTACGGATGATATGCACTCTCTTATCAATTTAATCTATCTAGTTTCAAAGCCTAGGTGCCCAGCTTGTTCAGGAGAAATTCCCAATTTAGGTTGTCATAAGTCTTATGAAAATTAACCTTAAAGACAAAGCCTAACTTTTTTTTTGTCTCCTTCAAGTGTCAATTATTTCATTTTCTATCAGAATACTATCCATAATCTGTCTTCCCATTATGAATGCTAACTGCCCTTCATCAATAACTTTAGGCATTGCATACTTTATTATTTCTGCCAAGCCCTTTGATAGAATATTGTACATTGACCCCACTAGACCAATAGGCCTATATCCAATTAGATCTTGTGGTTATCATTCTTTGGAATGAGTGCTACACAAGAATCATTTATCCTCTTGAGTAAGTTTTTCATTCTAGTGGAATTCACACGAGTTTCATCACATCAACCCTGTTAATTCCCCAAAATCTTTTGACGAAGTTGAAATTGAATCCATCTGGTTCAAGAACATTCCCCTTTGTACAGTTGGCCACTGCCCTGTTAACTTCCTCTTCAGTGAATATGGCTTTCATGGCTGCTGCACTGCTCTCTTGTAACCTTCTGCTTAGGTCCCTTTGTATGCATAGTGTTTCTTTTAGATTTTCTTGAATTGTATTAAAAAAATGTCCCACTATTTCCTCTTTTACTTCCTCAGGTTGGGTGATTGTTGACACTCCATTTTGTCCCATATCTCGAAATATATTCCAAAAAAAGAAGATATTAATCATGTTTAATTTCTTTTTATGATCACATGAGAGAGAATCAAGATAATCTAGCTATGAGAACTCAAATCAGAATCGTTAATTGTGACGAGCTCACAAAAACCATATAAAGTTATGACAAGGTTGACAACATCAGACAGTGAAAATTTACGATATTGAACCCGAGGTGCCCACAAATGATAAAATAACCCTTCAAAAAATTAAAAGAGAAAGGTAATATTTTTTCAGTCCTTTTTCATGATAGCATGTTATGTAAAACATCATGAACAACGTTTCCCGTGTTCAAACCAAAAGCACACGAATTACTATTTTACCACGAGAAGACCCGTAACCCATTTTTAGCCATATTTCATCTAGAAGATGACCAATGAATAATTTGTCCATGTCTAATAGCACAAAAATCTAACACCAATTGGGGTCATTTTTTTATTAGATTTAACCCCATTTTAGTGGCCTTATACGTAGTATTTGTTCTGACCTCTTGAGATGTCGAAAATTTGGAGAGTGAACACCATAATTTTCTATATAAAAAATGTAGGAGGCAAAACTGTCAAGATCATTATTTTTGTAAACGATTTTCGATAAAAAATTAACTGGACGGGCAAATGACGAAACGGGCTACAGACAAAACTTTTGACGAAGAACGATCAAAATAAAATCCGTGCAACTAAAGTTAATTTAGATAAATATCTTTTGTCGATCTATTTTTCAACTACGATTTGATTCCAAATTGAAACTCTAGTTAGATTTTCTATTGTATTCCCTTACGCGATCCTCGAACGTAGTGTGGATTTCGGACTATCGAGAACTCGTACTGGCAGAACCCAGATATCTTTTAGTCTTGAGAGACAAAATATGATGTCATTAATCTAAAACTGGTTTAGCCTACCCGCATATATATACGGCTACAACAGTGACCTATGGAGTAATTAGGAGTAAGACTTTCAGTGGAACACAGATACCTACCAGTGATTTATGCAATTATGGAAAGACGGAGCGATTTTTGTAATTTTCATAAAATATCGAATTACAGTTCACACCACTAAAGAACTATAATTGCACTCTGACCCATAATCTCAAGACCTTCTTGCATTGAGCTC
>JAUMHN010317735.1:0-18214 GCA_032360265.1 Heliamphora ciliata | reverse complement strand
CCTCCCCCATTTTTTTAAAAGAAAATTGACTTTTTGGGTAAATAAATTCCTTTCAAAAAGATGTGGAAGCCGTTCTAAAATTTTCTTCGAGTACAAGAGTTTAAATGAAACATAAACCATTTGAAAAGAATTGCACCCAGCATTGAAAAACGTAGTATGAAACAACGAAAAATAACAACCAACCCAAGGTTCTCTCGAAAGCATTAAACATGCAAACATCCATTAAAACTATATACGCATTACAACATGTTATACTCAAGCATGAAACATACAGGAAGGTATAAACTACCCAACAAAGACCAAACAACAGAATCTCGTCAACAGCCACCTCTGAGCACATCAAGGCCACCCATAGGGCCACGTCTACCTAAAAAAGGTTTTACAAAAAAATCCCACACCGTGAGCCGAAACCCAATAGGAAAAAAGACTATAAAGCTATAAAGCAGGCTATACAATCATAAGCATACGAACTCAACCATAGGTGTCAAAAAGGTTTTTCCTCCAAAATCACAAGTTTTTCGTTAGGCCAACACGAGCCTCAAAAAGGTTTTCTATCATAAAATCCCTCATTTCCAACCTTAAAACCACGCATATCTTTATCACAGATATCATGCCACAGTTAAGGAAAAGTAGTAATCAAAAACTTGATTTTGTTCACCCGGATCACATAACCGGAATCAAAATGTTATTTTTCCACTCGGAACACACAACCGAGTAAAAAGATATAAATGAAATCCTATCTTGAGTCTCAAAAAGCTTCTCTCACAAAATCCCACATTTTTATTCTTCAAACTATGCATATCATCCTAACAGAAATCATGCCACGTTTAAGGAAAAACTATAAATAAACAGTAAGCTCCACTCAGGCCACTCAGCCGAGGAGAAAGATAAAATGCAATCCTATGCACCGACTCTGCCACACTGACAAAGGTAACAGCTATAGACTCCTATCCATTACCCTAGTCCTGAACCACATAAGGCCTGCTAGGTAATGACAAGTTCTATATGAAGCTACAACAATAAAGTCACTCACGGGGCAACAGTCTTCTTTACGAATTTTCACGACCGATGGACGAAGTATAACCAAACCACGTTTACGGGGATTAACCCGAGGGACCATAGCGAACCCACTCTGCGCACGTTTTTTGACTTCTACCAAGGAGCAGTAGAAGCCAAACTCAAAACCACACACTGTCACGGTACATCTATGGAGAACATTTAAAAACACACCGTTGCTCAACTACGAAAATCCTTAAAATAGTTTATACAACACATGTATAAAAGAGAACCAATCCATGGACATGGAGATCTAAAATCATTTCCAACAAACGTTTAAAGAATGAAACTCAACCTCGCGGGTTAGCTCCAAACCTCAAAAAATATATTTTTTCTCCATTTTCACAAAACACCTCGTTTTCAAACCTCCTTTTAAAAACTATGGATACCACGCATCCGAAACATGTATACAATCAAGAAATGACGTAAAAATTTATTTTTACCCAAAACCAAGGTTAACACATGAAAATCACATTTGATGTATTTTCTACCCGGTGAAAACACATACAATCACATATATCACCCTTATACAGCAGTAGGGTCTAGAATCCTACCTCGGTGAGCCAAAGCTTGATGCCTCAAAAACTAAACGTTGACAAAACAAAATTTTATCCAGATGAACGTGAAGCCCCCGGCACCAACATCAAGGAACCACTGTCAGTTTGCTGAAAATCGAGCCCCAGACCCATCAAAATCTAGAGAGAAGACGGAGAGAACCGAAACATAGCTTAGAAGTAATGAATTTCGAAAATATCTCAACCCCTAGATATTTATAGAACACGAAAATTTTCACTGTCCAGTCAATCGAACCCCCATACCCAATCGACCGAACTCAAATTCTCAGTCCAGTCGACTGGGCCAAGCCCTCTAGTCGACCGAACTGCTAAGCAGTGTGTTTTTCTATGTTAAACTGGGTTTTTACCTTTAAACCAAGCCAAACAAGCCTCTTTCAAACTCGAGCAATCGTAAAAGATATACCAGAAACATCATTAAGGTTGTGAGATAACTCGAATTTCATTAACACTTAAATATTCCCAAAATAAAATGGGTCAGGGTCACACAACTCTCCCTCTCTTAAAGAAATTTCGTCCCCAAAATTTAACACCAAAACTCAAACCAATCACTGTGCCACAACCATCAACAATCTCAGATGCAAACCCAACAACACTGTACAACAACATAAATGCTCCAGCAGCTGAAATCTCCAACCTGCTGTCCCACGAGGTAAACACAACTTGAAGATTCAAACTCCACAAAAACTGCCCACACGTGCAAGTCCCATTGACACAACTGTCATCCACGAGACATCCATAAACACTAGATCAAGATCCAACTCACACTGTCAAACCTCGAAACATAACTCTCGTCGAACACAAACTGTCCAACGACAAACGCATCATACGAAACCAATCCACCATGGTACTCGATTCCAAATACTCTCTACGCCCAAACATAGAGACCACCACCCCTTCGTTTCTACACAGCCACAAATTGGCTCAATCACACCTGACAATGCACATCAAGGACTATCTCTACGAGTCCAAACACATGATATCGAACCCTGACATCGGACACTTGAAGTTACATACTACATGCACAAACATTACTCAAGTTCTGATGCTCTCAAAACATCCACTGACTTTGATACCACATCATTGCCCTGCAGATGCTAATCAATTCCATCACGAAGCCGACACAACGCCCATCCTCGAGCCACAACACAAACACCCGACTCTAGAGAGAAGCTCACTTACTCACCAGGAATACCAAAGAACACATCTCATCACAACCATCATCTCACTCTGGAGAAGCACTAGGTGATATGTCCCAAATAAGGCTCCACCTAACCAAACATCAATTTGGCATCACATCCACAAAGTCACCTGATCCAAATGAGTCACTTAACCAAACACATCAGGCAGACAGAACATCTCATAGGTATCCAAAACCTATACAAACCCAACCATGTTGCTCATGTAACAGCACGTCACTACACCTACCACAGTCGATAATCACTCCTTGACTCAAAGAACTCTGAACAGCTCGAAACTCCAAACAAGACCCGAATCCAGACTCAGGAAAGTCTATCAGAAACTCACAATGTGAATATCACAGCCACACTGTTCCGACGAAATTTTTGCTCTACCATGAGCTAGAAGGTCAACCATACACACAACCTAAAACAAGCCGCATACAAAGGTTAACGATCCTCAGCTGATCACTATAAGAGAAACTCTGCATCTCAACACCAACTTCCTTGTCAACCAGGACAAGAACAAGCAGTCCTAGTCCACCAACTGGACTTCACTGAGCATATAGCTCAAAATGATACAAAATAAGCCACACAAACTAGGTTACCACGACCTATCATGTTTACCACACTCATACATACTCCTTTACGGTCTTCCACTGTGGGATAATACTAACCCCATCATGCAATTCCTTTCGGTCCCCAACCGCAGAAGTAATCGGATCCCAGGTCATACATACAGGCACTCCACATTGTAGAAGGCACACAGCCAGGCGTAACAGCTAAACGCACATACTCATCAACCGTCCGTTGAAACCATGAAGAATTGATCTCACCAGCATCCGATCACGATGATATAAGTTTCTAAGTCACTACTCCAAGGATCATAACACGGATACCAAATCCACAGAGAGTCTCAAAGCATAACTAAAACCTGAATCGATCAAAAACCCGACATCTCCATCCAACAAGGATGAAACAACTCACATTAGACAACCGTCCACATGAAAACTCTCTCTCCGTCTAGAGGGAAGAAAAGGGTCAACAAAACCCACAACCCAATCTCAACGTACTCCAAGTACTCATCAACACTTGGGCTCTCAAGAACCTTGTAAACCTTATCTTGAATCCACATGGACCACTATCGAATAGTCACCGTACAGTACTCAAACCATTCGCTACACCAAGCTCTCAATTCTTCGGCGTCATTCGCACACATACGAATATCAGCAATCCGCGCACCTTGTACAACACATCCCATGGGTTTACAAGCTCATCACTAAGCGTGCACGGAGATACATATCAACATTTCATCGCGCCAAAACCTCACTCCACAAGGTTGCACTTACTCACCTAACTCCTGCTAGGAAAATTATAACCACTTCATGGCCTCAAGCCCACTGCCCACGCAACGCACATAGAAAGCGTACGGCACCATACCAAGGAAACCCAATCCTAAGACTCTTCATCCAGAGTTACCAAGAACTCCCTTAACCATGCAGACACCTTCCGTACTTTCACTCTCAAAGCACACATCAATCACAGGCATCGTAACCTACGATTTCTCACATACCGTCTCGGGCTAGCCAAATCACACGGTACAGTACTGAACCTTATTACTCCGCACTTCGTTCCCATGGGCAAACAACATACCCAACTTTGAACCCAAGGTTGAACACAAACAACCTCCAGACATATCACACTCAGGATATGCTGTCTCAGCACAAGCTAACCACACGCACTCTGCATGGTTCTCAAACACTATCTCCTTATCACTAGGAAAATGATCAAACCATAAACCTGCGCTCTCATAGGGATCCCACAGAACTGCTACTCGTCGCGTGTTAGAATCGTAACCCGAACCCTTACTCATTCCAACACCGTTGCGACCCATGCTCTTCCCAGCATATCTGCAACTCATACTCATCCCCATAATCTTGAGCTCACTCACTTGGGACTCAATTCTCAGACCTCAAGAAGGTATACCACGTCCAGGGTTATCAGACTACCTAGACTACCAATATCATCCTCAGATGCTAACCTGGCTACCGTCAACACCATGCTGACCACCAACGACATCCTAACTACCAGGGAATATCTCAAGAACTACACGTTCTGCTATCTCAACACACACACGGCCAAGGATTATCACGCTCCCATCCACTATGATGTTCCCGTCTATACTCCATCCTGAGTACATGGCTCATAACATAGCATGGCTCAAGACGTCCCTAACCCATCACACGACCAAAACCACGTACATTAACCTTAACTGGAAGGGATTAGCATGATCCATAGATCTAGTCATAACGACTGATTCCCAGGGTCTCCAACACCCCATCGCCCCTACTCACAAGGCTTATTCTTAACACAAATCTAACCTCCCATAGCATACTCTCAGAGGAGTCACTGCTCATAAAGACATTCAAGAGTTCACCAACCGAGGCCAACCCTACATGGTTAAACCCAACTCATTGGCGAGTTCCATAATACACCAAGCGATCGACGCTCAACCCATAACCACATCTCTGCAACTGATAGCAACCGTGTCACACATCCAAGACCTAAACCACGGTCTCGTCGTCTCGAAGGGTGTTTAGGTTATACAAAGAAAACATGAAACACGACAACCTAAGGTCGGTCTATCATGTTATTCCTAACACATACCACATAATCATGCTAACACATAGCCACAACGATTATGCAGGCACAACACCGATACCGAGGATAACTGACAAGAATGACGCGTCACTTTGGACAACCTACTTAGAGTCCCCACAAGAAATCACATAAGCTAAACGCGTTTCTAACTTGGCTCCCAAGTTTGTTAATCCAAACGCCTAAAGGCAAGAGTAATCAATCCTAAGGTCCAACCTCCATACTCACATATACACATCAAACTAACATGTTCATGCTAAAACATAAACACATGCAACCAAGCACACACACATCTTTCCCCACAAGATAGCGCACCCTCGTCCCACAACTCATAGGTATTCAAATCCAGAGCTTTGATACCAAGTTGTCACGCCCCAAACTCTGAGTCACGTGAAAAGCCACCGAACATCATCAAACCATCCCAACACAAAAATGGATTTAAAATCGAAAAGCCGAAACAAGGCTAAAACCTTTGGAAAACGTACTACCGAGGGTTTAACCAATTTGAAAGAGTAACCAAGAGACTACGGTCACGGTCCACAAGCCAAACCCCCTTTTTTTTTTAAAGAAAATTAACTTTTTGGGTAAAGAAAATCCTTTCAAAAAGATGTGGAAGCCGTTCTAAAATTTTCCTCGAGTACAAGAGTTTAAATGAAACATAAACTATTTGAAAAGCGTTGTACCTAGCAATGAAAAACGTAGTATGAAACTACGAAAAATAACAACCAACCTAAGGTTCTCTCGAAAGCATTAAACATGCATACATCCATAAGAACTATATACGCATTACAACATGTTATACTCAAACATGAAACATATATAGGAAGGTATAAACTACCTAACTAAGACCAAATAATGGGGTTTTGTCAACAGCCACCTCCAGGCACCTCAAGGTCACCTACAGGACCACGTCTACCTGAAAAAGGCTTTACAACAAAATTCCACACCGTGAACCGAAGCCCAATAGAAACAGACTATAAAGCTGTAAAGCAGGCTATGCAATCATAAGCATACAGACTCAACCATAGGTGTCAAAAAGGTTTTTCTACTAAAATCACAAGTTTTCTGTCAGGCCAATACGAGCCTTAAAAAGGTTTTCTTTCATAAAATCCTTCATTTCTAACCTTAAAACCATGCATATCATCCTCACAGATATCATGCCACAGTTAAGGGAAAGCAGTAATCAAAAACTTGATTTTGTTCACCCGGATCACACAACCGGGATCAAAATGTTATTTTTTCACTCGAAACACACAACCGAGGAAAAAGATATAAATGAAATCCTATCATGAGTCTCAAAAAGGTTTTATCTCACAAAACCTCACTTTTTTCATCCTTCAAACTATGCATATCATCCTAACAGATATCATGCCACAGTTAAGGGAAAACTATAAATAAACAGTAAGCTCCACTCAAGCCACTCAACCGAGGAGAAAGATAAAATGCAATCCTATGTACCGACTCTGCCACATAGACAAATGTAACAACTATAGACTCCTACAACAATAAAACCACTCACGGGGCAACAGACTTCTTTACGAATTTCCACGACCGATGGACGAAGTATAACCAAATCACGTTTACGGGGATTAACCCGAGGGACCGTAGCGAAACCACTTTGCGCACGTTTTTAGACTTCCACCATGGAGCAATAGAAGCCCAACTCAAAATCACACACTATCACGGTACATCTATGGAGAACATTTAAAAACCCATCGTAGCTCAACTACGAAAATTCGTAAAACAATTTATACAACACATGTATAAAAGAGATCAAATCCATCGACATGAATATCTAAAATTATTTCCAACAAACGTTTAATGGATGAGACTCAACCCCGCGGTTTAGCTCCAGACCTCCAAAAATACATTTTTTCACCATTTTCACAAAACACCTCGTTTTCAAACCTCCTTTTGAAAACTATGGATACCACACATCCAAAACATGTATATAATCAAGAAAAGGTGTAAAAAATAACTTTTACCCAAAACCAAGGTTTACACATGAAAATCACATTTGATGTATTTTCTACCCGGTGAAAACACATATAATCACATATATCACCCTTATACAGAAGTAGAGTTTAGAATCCTACCTTGGTGAGCCAAAGCTCGACCCCTCAAAAATTAAATCTCGACGAAATGAAATTTTGTCCAGATAAACCAAAGCACCCGGCACCAATATCAAGGATCCACTATTAGTTTGCTGAAAATTGAGCCCCGGGCCCATCAAAATCTAAAAAGAAGGCAGAGAGAACCGAAACTTAACTTAGAAGTAATGAATTTCCAAAATATCTCAATCCCTGGATATTTATAGAACCCAAAAAATTCCACTGTCCAATCGATCAAAGCCCCATGTCCAGTCGATCGAACTCAAAATTCTCAGTCCAATCGACTGGGCCAAGCCCTCTAGTTGACCGAACTGCTGGGCAGTGTGTTTTTCTGTGTCAAACTGGTTTTTCAGCTTTAAACCAAGCCAAATAAGCCTCTTTCGAACCCGAACAAGCATAAAAGATATACCAGAAAACATCATTAAGGTTATGAGATAACTCGAATGTCATTAACACTTAAACATTTCCAAAATAACATGGGTCAGGGTCTCACACATCGTATTCTTGTTAAGTCGAATTATTCAATTCATCAAATTCAACGACATAGGTGCCAATCATAAACTTATTGAGATTTTATTCATTCATTAACCTCATCTCTCCAAACGAGTTTGGCTGTCATTATGTCCAATATTTTTCGTCAATTATTCCCCAGTAATCCATTTGTGCTATAACTTGACCCATAAACTTACAATTCATTACATCACCATAAACTTACAATTTATTACATCATAAGGGTCAAGCTAATATGCTTAAAACATGCCTTCCACATTTTCTTAACTATTAGAAACCCAAACCAATCTACACTATATTTCAAGTACATGGGTCGTAGGTATATTAAGAATTTCATATTATTCCCAGTTATTGAGCAAATCACAGGATCATTGTATAATCTTTCAACCAATCAAGTTACACGATTTGCATTTAAACAATTAGTCTCATTCTTGAAGTGACCACTTTACCCAATTTCGTAATTTCAAACTACATTTGTAATTCAAGCTCTCAAAGTTTGGTGTCTAATGAATTAAGTCCCAATTTATCTCAATGATATGCTTAAAGGTTTTAATTATAAGTCAAATATTCAAATTCCACAATATTATCTAATCACAGTAAATCTACAAGTTACAAGACTCCTATGTTTTCACTAGAACGATCACTTTTTGTCATAACCCACAATTTAACAAGTTAATTAGCCCCAACTACTTTTTAAGGGTTTCAACTCAATCTTGTTATCCAACTATTATAAGTTAATCAATCAATTCGGACATTAGAATTAAATTCGCCAATTCACAATTCATTTATACCATCAATTTCATTATTTATTTTATAACTTCAAGATTAACATTCCATAAAGATATAGGAAAGTATTCAATTCTCAAACCAAGGCTTAGGTGTTTCTTAAAAATTTAATTACTTTAAAAAAAATCAACACAAATCAACAAAAACACTCAAATTAGTCTAGATCCTACCTGTCGAAGCAAAAGTCCCAATTTTTAGAACCCTCACACTTTCAATCAGCTTCAAAATTCGGCTCCCACTGGCTCAATGCGAAGCTCTAATCGTATACCACTTTAATCTAAATGAATGTTGTCGATGATGGCCGCACGTGTTGATGGCGCCGACGAGCAGGGGTGGCATTGGCGTTGCGGCGAAAAGGTTGAAGGGCGGTGGCTGCAGTGGCGGATGACAGATTATGGTCACCGACCAATATGGCTGGGAGAGGTGGCATTGACGACGCGGAGGTGGGGCGAAGGAGACGTCGCAGCGGCATGGCTGGTAGCGTGCCTGGCTTGTTTCTCACTCGGTTCTCTCCATCTCTCTCTCGACCTCTCCCTTTCTACTTCTCTCTCTTTCTCACTCAAAACATGATGATGAAGAAGAAAAAGAACCGAGGGTGTGCACGCACGGTGAGGACTATTTGGGTTGTATTTTTTTATATTTTTCTTCTCTCTCCATTATTCTAGATTGCTCCACCGAATTCCAATGGAAGAGAAAGAACTGGAGAAGAGGAGAAAATGGGAGAAAGGGTTGGTCCCGTTTGGTTTCTATTTTACTTTCTTCCCCGTTTTTTTCTTTTTTTTTTCAACTTTCTAGATTTCCCCCTACACTCTCAACATATAGTCATATTTAACATTAAATTTTACAAAATCTTAATTAACCAATTAATTTTATTCCAATTTCCTATAACAAAATTGAGTTAATTAAATATAATCATTCTGGAATATCCGCTCGTGCCAACCACGTCCAACACATTTTTAATCATCAAAAATAACCTCCACAAATTTAATTATTATATAATTAATTAGCTGACAATTAAAAACGTACCTACTCACTACAACCTTCCCTCCTTCGGGAATTTCGTCCCCGAAATTCAACAATGGTTCTCGAAATGAAAGCCTTTCTGTTGATCTCCCACAATTCTCCATTTCGTAAACATCATAATATTTTTCCGCACCTCACATTATTAACCCTCATCACCAAAACTTTACCAATCAAGATTCGTCTTTCTGTTGATCTTCGCACTCATTCAAGCTCACAAAGTTAAATCCACCTAATGCGTTCTACAAGACCACGAAGGTTAGTCTCAAATCCCAAACTTTTATACACTTTTACTACTTATTATACTCAACTAAGAACTCAACAACCATTTCCCCAACATGTTCTAAACTATCCTTTCTTTTTTTTATCACAATAGTTCAAATTCAACATTATCCGATAGTCAGTAGATTATTCTTAAAATCCACTATGCAAAACAGTATTCTCTTTATCATCTCAAATCAGTACTTAAAAAAAATCAAAAGTTATCCTTGCATGCCGAATTTGATAGGGTAGTTGTAGTCATTGCATCAACTAGTTCACTAATAGCGAATAAACTTTTAGCTTCGGGCTTAATCCCATACTCAAGTTGAATAATTGAATTGTTATATACATTCTTGACAGTGCCATCATAACCGATAACAACATCCCGAAAGGTCATTCACATTTCTAACAATCGTCTGTCACCAGATCGCATTCCCACAACCCACCTCATGACGTCTACTACAATCTCTCTTTCCAAAGGTCATTCACATTTCTCCCTCTAAAATTCAATATTCTAACCGCATAAGAATTACTCGATCCCCTTCAAGTTTACTGTTTCTCCTCACCAAATCATTAACGTTTTCTTGGGTTATAAATAACATGGCCACTCCCATACTTATGACCAAACATGAACAACCTCTATATCTACAAAAGGCATCCTCAGGACATATTATCCCTAGTAATAGAATTAACCACGCCAATACCACCCTTCGAGGGCTTCTCAAATCTGGCATACTTTTCACTAATCAAGATCACATCTACAATAGCTATGATATTACATAAAGAAAGTGAACATTCCCTACATTTCCGTTTTAGCCCAGAGCATACCTATGTCCCGACTAACGACATCTTCTCAGCACCACCTTGGAACTATAAAAATACTAATCTAAAAAACAAATCTCTACTCTAAATGAAATTTCTAAAAGACCCATATTTATCATCCCACACTCATCCTAGGGCATCCATAACAAAATCCACTAAGATTTTAAACCGAAAGGCTTTACCTCCATCATTTAAGTCCATCAAAACAACTACTTCCCAGGAGATTCCAACACTCACCCATGCCTAGCCATGCAATTACTAATGATACAACTCTCTTTAAATAACATTTTACTGCCCAGAGAATTGTGAGACCCTGACCCATTTTCTTTTTCGGCGTTTTTCAACGCACATTTCGTGTTTATGTGATAGCATGTTTTTAATGCTTTTGATGCATGATCTAGGTTAGATATGCATGCGGGGTAGGTTCCCGGGGCCGTGGGCCTTTGTGGTGTGAATCTCAAAAATCATCAAAAAAAGATATTTTGGAGACCTATAAATATCTGGAGTTAGATATTTTCATAAGATATTTTCAAAACTTAGTCGCTAAGTTTTCCGTTTTCTCTCTGCCTTCTCTCTAAGTTCTTGGGGGTCCGGGGCTTGATTTTCAACGATCCAACAGCGAATCCTTTCTTTTGGCACGGTGGGCTACGCAACCATCTGGACAGAATTTTATTCCAGCAAAGCTTAATTTTGCACATGGATCGAGACGTCAAGTTTTTAACTCACCAAGGTAGGATTCTAGACCTATATGTTTTATAAGGGTGCTATGGGTAATCGTGTGTAGATTTACCGTTTTAAAACGTATGAAAAATGGGTTTATGTTTAGGAAAATCTGGTGTTTAGCTTAAAACCTATTTTTCGTCGTTTCGGTTGGATAGAATCGGGTTTTGAGGGTTCCTTTCGAGGCTATGTGGTAGTTTTGGGTTTGGTTATGCCCGTGGGAAGTAAATCTAGTGATTAGAGGCTTTGATTTTGGGTTTGGAAGTGTTTTGGCAAGAAAAACCAGTTCAGTTTTCTAAAAAACCGAGACTGGTGTGTGACGGATTGATCGGTCTTTTAATCGATCGATCGGTCTGGGCGATTTCAGAAAAAAATTATATTTTTCAACTCGATGTATCTCCCTCATCCAGACTTGGAATGGGGTCGTTCTTGTGTTCAAATTGAAGCCCCGGAAGTCTTTTTTCCAATGACACCTCTTTCACCTTAAAATTTGTTTTGTAAAAAAAGTTATGATCAAAAGAGTGAAGGTATGTCAAGATTTCTCAAAAGTTTTTCACCCATTTTTGGCCGAATGTTTGGAAAAAGGTTATTTTTCATCCTTGTGAGCCCTTTGGCCAAGTTTCTTGTTTCTTGGGGTGTCGTAGGCTTGTGTTGGATGTGTGTGGGTGTCGTGGGCTTGTGTGGGTCTTTTTTTTGGTCGTGTTAGGGCCTTGGGAGTTTGTTGGTGTTTTGTTGTTTGGTGGTTGGGTTTCGGTTTTCGATTGGCGTCCTATGATATTTAATTGATTAATTTAGGGGAATTAGTCGATTTAAATACTTGTGGATTCCTTTTGGGGTTCGGTTGGTTGTGTCATGGTTTCGGGGGTCATGTCGTAACCTCAGGTGTTCGTGTTGATGCCATCCTCGGGGATGATGAGTTGGTGAGATGTGGGTGTTTGTTATGCGTTGAGTGTTTGGGCTCGTGGTTCCCTTTGGAAAAGGGTCTTGGGTTGTGAAACCGTGAGGCTTTTTTATTTTTAGTTGGCCTTCGGGCTAGGCTTGGTTGTTTTATGTGGCTATGTGCTTTTGTAACGGGCTTTATGCATGTTATAACTGTAGTTTATTCATGCATAGATTATGTAATGTGATTTACATGGCTTTCGATGGCGTTATGTGTAACGTGGTTTATGCTTTAGAACCCTGAGTTTTATAAGCATGTGGATGTAGAATCTGAGGAACGAATGCATGTAGTACATGTTGCATGGGTGCAGGTTTATGTGAGTTGCGTGTGTAGCACGTGACGTAGTTATGTGAACGTAGTGATAGTACATGGTTTCATGCATTTAAATCCTAATTAGGTTATGCATAGGTGTATGGGATAAGATAGTAGAACATGTGGTTCTGTGAATATTAGCTCTGGCTGACGGTGCATTCGATAGGGTTGCGGTCCCTCCGTGAAAGTCCGTAAAGGTGTATCGGGTAGGGTTGAGGTCCTTCGGTTAAAGTCTGTAAAGGTGCATAGTAGGGCTGAGGTCCTTCGGTTGAAGTCCATAAAGGTGCATTGATGGGGGCTGCGGTCCATCTGTGAAAATTCGAGAAGGTTCATGGCTTGCATGTACTGCATTATAGGATAGATAGACCAGTTTTCAAATTGTTTTAAGAGTCGTGTGAATCGCGATCTAAAAAGCTTTTTCAACTATTTTCAAGGCTCCTGTGAGTAAGTCAAAACATGGTTTGTATCCTCGCTTTCCCTTGCATGTGAAATTATTTTCAAGGCTTGAAAGAGAGTCTAAATCTACACTTCGATTTCCTTGCATGTTTTGTTTATATTGTATGCTTGTCTAGTTTCTGCTGAGCCTTGGCTCACGGTGTGAGATAAAATATTTTCAAGTATCGGTCATGCTAGTTGATCTGGAGGTGTTGAAGAGGTGGAAGAGTTTTAGTCTTCCTTTTTGTTTTGTCTGTTACATGTATATGTTGTAACATATTTTTCGGTGTTGAAACTGTGTAGTATAAGCTTTTGGCGTTGGAGCCTAATATTTTGTAAGCAGTTGGGCATATATATATACAATGCATGTATGATTTATTTTGAGAGTGTATTCTCGGTTGGGTTGTATGTATGGTAGTTGTGGGTGTTTCACATGACCCGGAGTTTGGGGCGTGACAAGAATATTCATGTTCTTTAAAACTCAACACTCAAGAATCATACAAATATATTAATCCTAATCAAACACATCACATCATCAATCATACACACATTGAGGAGAACCATTAGGAATGACACACCAATCTGGGTAACTAATCCAGATTTCTCATAGAAAGACCGTCGGCTAAATGTTTTTCTATTTCGAACCCTAGATTAGTTAACTGGAAGACCAGAGGCAAGTCATATTGTAACACCCCGCACCCGTAAGGCACCAAAACTACACAAAAGGATAAGATTCCGCCGTAGACCGGCAGCCCAAGAGATTGACAAGGAGTAAACATTAAACAACCACAAATACCTTAATATCAAAATATGTAAACATGAGTCACTAGAGATTCACTATCCCAAGGCATACATTACTTCTAAAAGGTCAAAAACCTTCAAATCTTATACATGAAGCTTTGCCAACACTACAACTAAACAAAAGAAAGACAGGCAAAAACAATTTCCAACACCAGAACCAAAACTACTCGATGACGCCTGTGGTGGACCAACTCTTAGCCGTTCCTAATATCTGTAACCACAAAGGTTACAGGAGAGCGCACTTAGCATTATCATGAACAGAAAAGGCAATTACTTAGCTAAGGATAATTGAAAACTCTTTCAAAAAAAAAAGTTCATCACATTTTCCACGAAAAAATAGAAACAGATACATTTGCATGAACATGAAAAATATCACAGATTATACAGAATCTTCTTAGTATTTCAAACATAAATATGTTCCTGGCTCAACCGCCACAAATTTAAAAAATGCATGACCACTTCTCATATCTAGACTCAAACCCCAACAATGTCCAAGTAGTCGTCAACCTCACGACCGGGAGTTCCGACGGTACCGTAACCTCAATTCTCAATGCATGGATAGCAACATGATAGAATGAGGGCCACTCTCCACCAAGCACGAGTGGTATGTGCTAAAACTTGGGACTCGGCCCAAAAGCCTTTAAGGCAAAAAGCCCCGCTTAACGGGAAACCTCTCCTAAAGGGGCAAATGAAAAATCCATAGTTGGGTAACCTCCCTCATAACGGGATATAAAGGGCCGAAAACTCTTGTAACTTGGCACATTGGAACAATCACACAACATTAACCATACTTTCATAATAACATCATGCTAACTCAAAATAGCATAGATAGCACACTTGAAATAAAGACATCATGGCATTTGAAAACAATAGATTCATGCAATCATCAAAACTGGCCATAGCTCAAAACATGCGCTTCAAAGTATTTTCATGCATCATTTAGATAGCATAAGTTCAAGATAATGGCTAAGCACTCTCACCTTGTATAATATGTGTATGAATTGAGCCTCCCCCAGCAAGCGAAGCAGGACATTCGGGTTCTACAATTTCCGTGCCTAACAAGCAAAGCACGACTCGTTCGTTAATACGGAAACCTCCCCCTTTAGCCGATGAAACTAAAATGATTCGGACCGTTGAATGTTTTTTTTGGTTTTAGGGACCATGGTTACTTTTTTTTTATGTTTAGGGGTACTACGCACTTGCCCAAACCTTCACTTGTTTAAGGATTTAACTTAACCATTTATTAGTCTCTTCTAAACCATTAAATTCTAAGGTACCGCAGCAACTTGAGGTACTTAGACAGGGAATCGGATTATGATTTTTAAACACCATTTAGATAAAAATATTTCCTCAAACTCTCATTTTTAACACCAAGACCAAAACCTAAAGCAAAAGGGTGAACATTTCATCATAAGCAAAAACGGTTCAGCATTTTCTCCAGATTTTACCCAAAATTATGCTTTAGTTGCTCTCGGTTTTGGGGAATCAAATTAACTCCAAATGAGCCCATTTCTTTCTATGTTCAACTTCAACATGTCCCCTACATGTTTCATGTTTTGAGTTAAGGGTAGTTGTTTGAAACAAGTTAGACTATTTGGCCATTTTAAAAAGTAGGTTCTGTCAGCCGCCAAAACTCAACAAAGCCGATTTTGGACAGAGGGTTTAAAACAGTTTTGGGATATCATGCCAAGCCTTTAAGGTCTGATTTTTGGGTACCAAATAACTCAATATGTTATCTACAAAGTTCATGTAGACCACTTTCACAATAGGTCACTCAAAATAGGGGTTTTGGGCCATATAAAAACATGTGACAGAATGTTCCTGGTGGGCTGAAAATCAACAGAGACTTTCAATGGGATTTTGACCTATCACACCTCAATATTTTGTTTTAATTTTTGGTGGAAAGATAACTATACAGGTTTTCTACAACTTTCATGTTTTCACCAAGGTTCGTATCTTACTTTAAAATAGAGTTTCCAAGTCAGTGATGTTGACAGGTCAGAATTTGACACACTTTGGTAAAATTGTAATATCTCGAGTTCTGTTTGTTCAAATGAGTTGAAACCAATTTTGGATGACAGATAATACAAAAATATAACTCTGGACATAACAATAATTCTTAGATAAATTTTCTATTGAGAGTTATTGCATTTCAAATCTCAGGGCAGAAACATCAAAGTTCTAGAAAATCAAGCCTCTTAGGGTTTAGGTCTTCTACTTGTGGCATGTCATGTTTTTGTTCCATTTCCTTGCTTGCTTGTGATTCTAACTTTAATATGAAGGCTCTAGAATACTTAGATGTCATAAAAACTCAAGGATAACAACATACAACAACATCTCATATCATCCAAAAACCCAACAGCCCCTAATTCCTAACTACGACGCCTTTTCGGTTCGATTTCGGTTCTTGATTTTTAAGGGGCTTAAAGGGATGTGTTGGGGGATATTTTGAGGGATATTAGATACAAGGTTTAGAGGTTTTACTTACATGTTTTGGAGATCAAAAGATGGTGGAGGATGGATTAGGACTTAGCTTTAAAACCATGGTCTCCAAAGACCCCACCTTTTGGATCCTTCCTTCTTCTTCTTCTTCTTTCTTCTCTCAAACCCTCAAGAACACTCAACCCACTCTTTCTCTCTCTATATGCACGAAATTTTGAAGGGGAGAAGAGGTGTTTGGGCTTAGTTTAAATAGGGAAAGGTTACGGGACAAGGGGATACAACAAAATTAATTAAGGTACCTTTTTCTTCATTTTCTTCTTCCATTCACATGGGCTCACATGGATTCATTTAATGTTATTCAAGCTTTGAGGGGATAAATTCTGATTTTTGAGAAGCTAAACACAGCTAGGGGGATGATTGGGGGACAAAAAGTCTGATTCCCATCAATCAGGGAGTTTGCCTCGATTTTCGTGCCTCTATTGTGCAAGAAAATGCATTAAAAGTTAATTTGATGTATCTTTTTGGTGTATTTTCCTACTGAAACGCATTATATTAATATGTTTATGATAAATATAGTATTCCCATGTATCATCATAATTTTCATAGCAATTGATTAAATAGATGTAATCTTTTAAGTCAAATTAAACTACTTTGGCAATATCTGAGTTTTTGACTTATTTTGTTGTGTATGAACTTCAATAATGATTTGTTTGCTTTTTTTAACCTATAACATCATATTATTATGTATATTACTTGTTCAACAAGTATTGGATCATCAAAATGCTCAACTTAATACCTTTCTCATCATTTTAAGCTAAAAGAAAGCAAAAAAGTCACTTTTTGGCACTCTTCCCAAGGTGGTCTGCCACTAAGGGGTATTTTTGTCATTTTTTATGTTATTTTGTCATTTTATACTTTATTGTACTTAAATTCTTGATTTATGGCATTCACGTGTCAAAATTTAGATTTTTTTAAGACTTTTCGAGCTTAACTCTTGTCTTAAGCAACTTGAACTTATAACCTTGAGTTCTTACCCTCAATATTAGAGTTTTAATATATGCTTGTGTGGTTCCCTCTCTATCCAGGGTCTTAAGCTCAAAAAAGTTAAACGGCCGGGCAGGTTCTTCTCATCGAACTGAGGTTCGAGATTTCGTTTCTTTTTTAAATGTTCTTTCTTTTCTATTCGTATACCTGAGGTCGGGTTATTACAATCTACCCTCCTTTAAGAAATTTCGTCCTCAAAATTAAACACTAAAACTCAAGCCAATCACTGTCCCAACGACTGAAATCCCAAACTTGTCGTCACACAAGGTAAACACGACTTCACACAAACTGCCCACACGTGCAAGTCCTACTGACTTCACTGTCACCCATGAGACATCCATGAAACGTGAGATCAAGATCCAACTCACACTGCAAATCCTCAAAACATACTACTCTAGCGATAAACACATCACACAAGACCAATCCACCATGGTACTTGTTTCCAAACACTATCTACGCCTGAACATATTGACTACCACCCCTTCGCTCTTACTGCCACAAACTGGCTCAATCACACCTCACCATGCACACCGAGGACTATCTCCA
>JAUMHN010317624.1:0-18216 GCA_032360265.1 Heliamphora ciliata | reverse complement strand
TGTGCCCGTAAACATTCAGATAGCTCAAGTAGAAGCTTGAAGCTTGTAAAGGCTTGGAATACGCCCGGAAGTATTCTAGATAGTGCAAATACTCAAGGGAGATCTTGAGGAGTGGATGTAGGCTAGGTTAAAGCCGAACCACTATAAATCCCTGGCGTCTGGTTCTTTCTCTCTATCCCTCATCTTTTAATTGTTGCATTGATTATATTCTTGCATAACTTTTCATATTGCAATATTAAAAGTAAATTAAAAAGGCTTTAATTTTCCGTTAAACTAAAAAAGACCAAATTCACCCCCCCCCCCTCTTGGGTTGCCCAGATCTAACAGAATGGTTGACACAAAATGATAGAGGCTTAGGATTACTAGGATGTGGAGAAATCATGAATCTAGGGTTAGGGTACCTAGTTTTCTAGGGCTTAAAAAGAACCGAAGAACCGTCACCTAGGGTTTGAATGATTTTCTTGATTTATCAGGGTTTGCATGTTTTATGTGTTTGATCAGCTCTTTATGTTTCACTTGTTTATCTTCTCTTTACAGGCTGGTCACTACGTCCCAAGCTTCGGAGGTTTAGCCTCCGGGGAGGTGTTGGAGTAGTATGATGCCCTCCTTACTCCTAGCCGGGATTACATTGATGCCTCTGGCTTTGCTCGCTTCGTACCCCTGTTGGGTAGGACGAGCAATGACCAACTATGGTTGACTGCCTTGGCCTAGCAATGGTGGGATACCACCAACACCTTTCATTTCACCACCTTTGAGGCTACTCTGACACCTCTAGACTTTGCTCTCATTACCGGCATTCGGGTTGGAGGGGCCCCTATCCTTTCGACTCGACCATTGCCGGTTCTACTGATGCGCTAATATACTTCATCAGAGCTGTTCCGGCCCAGATGGACAAAGACCGCATCAGATATACATGGTTCTTTGAGAGATTTAGACACTTCAACTGCACCGAGCCCCGCCACTTCGAGTGGGTCGCCCGAGGCTTCTTGATGTATATGTTCGGTACCTCAATGTTTTCGAACAAGGAGAATACCGTACATTTACATTACTTGGGCGAACTTGCTCGACTTGACCGGATTGCCACTTACGACTGGGGAGGACCCGCTTTTGCTACACTTTACAGCTTCACGAAGACACTGACCCGGTTCCCTCAGGAGCTCAGCATTGGGGGTTATTAGAGGGTCTGGGAGGTATGATTTAATTTCGGCGCTTTTCCATTCATTTATGTTATCTGTTACTATCTGCTTGCTGATATCTTCTTCTTTGCAGTTATGGACCTATAAGTTCCTCGGGCTTCATGTCCCGACGAACTCATCTGCAGACCCTCTGGTTATTTCCCATGCAGCCTGGTGGTCCCGAGGGCTGAAGGGGAAGAAGGCCGAGGGGAAAGACATCGACCGGTTTCGGGTCTCGCTGGACCGACTGATACCCGACCAGGTATCTTTATTCATTGTTTATTATTCTGTGCACTGCTTTCTGTATTATACTGCTTAATGCGCTGTTCACTGTACTGCTCTTTATTCTGGACACTGATCACTGTTCACTGCACTGCACTGTATACTGTTCACCATACTACATGACTTACTGTTCTCTGCAATGTACTGTATTTTGAACTGTTGCAGGTCCACTGGGATGTCTGGAGGAGCGTAGAGGATCGGGTTGGCTCAGATCTGATGCGCAGCTGCGACATTGTTGCGAGGCGTATTTTGCTGGAGGGTCCATTCGGACAGGAATATTATCTGGGAGAGCGAGTGGTTCGCCAGTCGTTCGGCCTGGATTACTTCTGAATCCCAGTGGTTCCTTTGGCCTGTATGTGCCGGACTGAGCATCTGAGCCGGGTCGACCTACTTTTGGAGCTAGTAGGGACTTATGCCGCAGAGTTGCTGGTGGATGAGGGAGACTACACCGCCTGGGCTCGGGCGCACTTGCTGGGTCCACTGAGACCTGGTTCGATCGGTGGTAAGAGGAGGGGACCGGCACCGTAGGCTGATGAAACTGGTGCTGCTGCAACTGCTAACGCTGGTCCTGCTGCTGGTGGGGTTAGGGTTGGGAGTGCCGAGATACCCTGGTTCGTATCTTCCTTCGTTGATGGGTATCCTTTCGATATTCTTATCCCGATTCCCCCAACCCCGGAGTTCCAGCCAGTACATGCTCAGGTTCATTCTTTTTTGTTGCTTCCTTTTCTGTATTTCCTCTATTCAGACTGCTCAGTCTTTTCTTCCTTTTGACAAGAGGATCAGGCTTGGCTGGATCGTCTCATGCTGATAGTGAGTGGTATGCGGACTTTGATTCGCCAGCAGGATGCTGCTCTGTGTGCAGCTGGGGTTCCTTTTGTTCCTCGGCCGGTGCGTGTTTATCTTTTGGATCTCCTTGTTCTCCTTTGTACCGTTCTCTTATTTTTTATTTCTTTTGACAGCAACCTGTAGCTGCTGCTGTTCCACCTCCTGCTCCTGCTCCTGTTTCAGCTCCTGCTCAAGGCCGTGCATCTTCTTGTGCTCGCACCAAAGGATCCGTCTTGTCTGCATGGAGTTGATCCAGAGTCATGTCCTCTTCCTCTAGCAGTGACGGCGATGACTTGGAGAGACTTTTTGATGACATCAGTTCTGATGAGGTCGGTCCTTCTTCCCGTCGAGTCCACTCGACGCATACTTGAGAGAGAGCTTATCTCCCCCCCCCAGTTACTTTTTCATACACTTTCTCTTTATGGGCCTGCGTGCCCCATTTTGACATACTTATATACATTTGACCCATGGGCTTGTGTGCCCCAGTTTTTACTTTGATAATTACCCCTTGATATACATCTGGGCCTTCGTGCCACTTATTGCTTTATATTCTTCTATTGCATGGTTTATCTTTATTTGTTATTCAAACTGCCTTGGATGCATAATTCAGATGCCACAACTAATACGAGTCACACAAATTGTAAACTGACCTACACCCGCCATATTCAAACATGGCGGTCACCATAACACAACATGGCAGTCACCACTTTCCAAAAAATTTACCTGGCGGTCGCCTGTTTCGACATGGCGGTCGCCTGGTCAAAGAAATAATGTCACTGTACTATGCTTTTTGGAGTTGGCGGTCGCTAGTTCCAAGATTGCGATAGCCACTTTGAACATGCCTTTTGTCGAAATTTTGATTTTCTGCCCTTTCTAGCCTTATAAATACAGTTCTGGAGGCCCCATTTGCTGTTACTTCTGACTCAGATGGCTTCTCCTCTTCCTCTATGGATTGAAGCATTTTCTCACATTGAACGTTTGAATTTAGCCCCATTTGGCCTGAATGCTCTTTTCTCACTGAGGACCGTGGAGATTAAATGTCCTTTATTGTCAGCTGCTGCTCAACTGTGGGATTGGCAATCTCATGTCTTTCGATTTGGCCTTGAAAAACTCTGCCCCACTGTAGAGGAGTTTGCTGCCATCTTGGACTTGGCAACGGAGTGCTGTTGTGGTTCCAACTTTCTTTCTCTCATTTCGACAGCAGGTGATGCAGCTTTGTGGTCTATCTAGGATGGAAGCCTCCCTCTTGACTCAGGATGATTGCCTCGACATTCCATGGGTCATTGATAGGTTTCATCCCACCAGTGACCTTAGTGATCTTGGTTTTCAGCTACAGCGACGATATGCACTTTGCTTCTGCCTTCTTGCTCAGTATCTACTCATCCCTTCTGATGGGCGAGTTAGCTGTGCCTTGGTTGACATTGCTAGCCATATGTGGATGGGGAGGGATTTTGTGCCACTCGTTTTGGCCGAGACACTGCTCGGATTAGATGCTGTTCATCGGGGTGAAACCACAACTTTTGCTGGCAGCCCTTTACTTCTTCAGGTAAGCTCAACATCTTTCTCTGCTTCAAGCTTTCTGTTATACTGCAAAACTTTTCCCTCACTGTTCTAACTTTTGCTACAGATCTGGCTGATGGATAAGGTAAATCTTGTGCAGAAACCACCCACTGATAGACACAGTACTGCAGCTTTCCTCTACCGCCCCCGTTATCAGATTTGTGATACCAAAGTAGCCTGGCGACGGTATCTTTCCTCTCTGACTGGCCCAGATATTACTTGGCAGTGCCACTGGTGGCGGATCTCTACTATGACCTTGGCCACCATGGATCACCCTGGTGTTTTGCTCATTGGTCTGCGTCAGACTACTTTCTACTACCCCTGTCGGATCATGCAGTAGTTTGGTCACAGTCAGATCATTCCTCACAATATCCGAGGCCATTTATCTTCATCTATACTATGGGCCCCATTTCTGGCATTGTATCAGGAGGCCTGGCCATCCCGCTCATTGATGGAGATGTGGGAGCTGCAATGTCCCGAGCTTTCTACTAAGTACAAGATGTAGCTGATGCAGGATCGAGAGAAAAAAGATAAAGAAGAAGGAAAACAAGCAACAAAAAGGAGAAGGATTTGAGGCCTCCTTCTTTGTCTTAAATATTTCACAGATTTCCTTTTTTCGTTTATAGAGTTTGGGACTTACGTGCCCCTTATTTTTTTAATTTCAATTAAAGTAATGGAAAAAACTCCCACTTTATGTTTAAGATGGTTCAAATTTATCCAAGGATTTCAAAGGCTAGTTTGCATTGGTTTTACTTAGATTCAAAGATGGTTAAGAACGAAGAATGTGGCCGGACTTCTTAAAAGAAGCTACCTACGTATCCCAAAAAGATAGAATCATGCCATAACGTAGTTCAAGGATGATTTTCACTCAGGTATTTACACTCTCCTTTTGTAGTGCCCTAACTTTTGCCAAGGTCGTCTTTTCGAATTTTCGGCCTTGCGGGCTGCTCTAACTTTCGCTTGAGTTACCTTTTCGATTTTCAACTCAACGAGTTTTGTTTTATCTTTATTTTTACCTCTAGAATAGTACTTTTTGAGCTGATCGAGATTAACTGGAGTGTAGAACACATAGCCATCCAAATCCATAATAATGACTGCACCATCGGTCATAATGATTTTGATTAGAAACGGTCCGGACCAGTTTGGCTAGAACTTACCCCTCGGGTTGAAGATAGGAGCTCTGATTTCCTTAAGAACCAGATCTCCTGCTCTAAGATCCCGGGTCTTGACCTTCTTATTGAATGCTCGGGCTATCCTCCTTTGGTATCCTTGTACATGAAATAGAGCCTGCAGTCTTCTTTAATCAAACAAGAGCAATTCCTCCATCCGGTTCCTTTTCCATTCTACTTCTGACATATCTGCTTCGGCCACTACTCTTAGTGAAGGGATTTCCACCTCAATAGAAAGCACAGCTTCCATCCCATATACTAAAGAGTACGACATAGTTTCGGTTAAAGTTCTAATTGACGTTCGGTATCCCCAAAGTGAAAATGGTAGGTGTTTCGGCCAATCTTTGTGTGAGTTGATTGTCTTTTGCTAAATTTTCTTGGTGTTCTTGTTTGCTGCCTCGACTGCTCCGTTGGTTTGCGGCCGATATGGTAAAGATTTGTGAGCCACTATTCGGTATTCTTCGAAAAGATCCAGGACCTCCCCTTGAAAATGTGAACCATTGTCTGAGATAACCTCATGCGGGACTCCGTACCGACAGATGATGTTCTGCTTGATAAACTTAGCAACATGGGAGGCTTTCAATACCAAGTAGGAGGATGCTTCCACCCACTTAGTGAAATAATCAATAGCCACTAAGATAAACTCATGTCCATTGGATGCCTTTGGTGTTACTCTGCCAATCACATCAATGCCCCATACTGAGAACGGCCATGGTGACGTCAGGTTATACAGCCGGAACGGGGGAACATGCATGAGGTTTGCGTGAATCTGACACTTATGACACCTCCGCACGAACTGTAAACAATCTATCTCCATTGTCATCCAAAAGTATCCTTGTCGTAGGATTTTCTTGACTAACATATTTCTACTCATGTGTGGCCCACAAGCTCTTGTGTGGATTTCTTTAATCAATGCTTGGCCCTCTTCAGTGTTGACACACAGCTTATTGACCCCAGAATGTCCTCGTTTGTATAGTTTACCGCCTCAAATGACAAATTGTGCAGATAGTCTCCGTACCGCCCTTTTGTCCTTTTTATTGGCAAACTTGGGATATTCTCCTTTCTCTACGAAGTTCTGAATGTCAAAGTACCATGGAAGGTTGTCAGTGCTTTCTTAAATTGCGGCCGACGTCTCGTATGCCGGCTTTTTTTTTGTTTAATTATCAAAGGCCTCATTTGGACTCCTGATGGTATGTCAATTATGGATGCTTGGGTGGCTAGTGCGTCGGCGAACTTGTTCTACAGTCTTAGCACATGGGTGAAGATCATTGATTCAAAACACGGTATTAGCTTCCCTAGCTCTTGATGACAGAGAATCAAGATTAAGTCCCTGACCTTCCATTCTCCTCTTGGTTGTGAAACCACCAGTTCTGAATCTCCGATAACTTCTAGCTTTCTTGCCCCTAGTTCCAGGGCTGCCTTCAATCCTGCCAAACATGCTTCATGCTCAGCCTGGTTGTTAGTAACTTCGAAATTGAGCTTCAAAGATAATGGAACGTGTGATTCGTTAGGAGTGATAAGAAGGACTCTTATTCCATAACCGTATTGATTGGATGCGCCATCAAAATATAGAGTCCACATGTCATCCCTAACTTTCATCAACTGTTCATCAGGAAACTGGAACTCTGTGTCTTCTCCTCCCTCAACTGGTTGATCGGCCAGAAATTCTGCCATTGCTCTGCCCTTGACTGACTTCCGGGTGGTATACTGAAGATCAAATTTTGATAACAACAGCAACCATCGAGCCAACCTTCCTGTCAGTGCTGGCTTTTCAAATAGATACTTCAACGGGTCCATCCGAGAGATGTTGTTCACTGTGAAAGACAGCATGTAGTGCCTTAATTTTCGGGAAGCCCAAACCAAGGCGCAACATGTCTTCTCTAATGGCGTGTACCGTATTTCTGACCTAGTCATCTTCTTTCTTAAGTAGTAGACAGCCTTTTCATTTCCAGTTTTGCCTTCTTAAGCCAGCATACATTCCATAGTTGAATCAGTTATTGATAAATAAAGAATCAGTGGCCTATCAGGTTCTGGAGGAGCTAGAACAGGTGGATTCTACAGATACTGTCGCACAGCATCAAAGACATCTTGGCATTTCTAATCCCATTCAAACTTGACTCCTTTCTTCAGTAGACGAAAGAGCGGCTCACAGGTAGTTGTCAGTTTTGCGATGAATCGACTGATAAACTGTATTTTACCCAGAAAGCCCCTGACTTCTCGTTCGGTCTTTAGATGAGGCATCTCCAAGATTGCCTTGATCTTTGAAGGATCCACTTCGATACCCTGTTGAGTGATCATAAATCCAAGCATCTTTTCGGCAGTAACCCCGAAGGCACACTTTTGTGGATTGAGCCGCATCTTGTACTTTCGAATCCTCTTGAAGAATTTCCGCAGTGCTGTGATGTGGCCATCCCGGTCCTTAGACTTTACTATCATATCATCCACGTACACTTCAACCTTCTTATGTATCATGTCATGCAGTAAGGTAGTGGCAGCCCTTTAATAGGTTGTCCTTGTATTTTTCAAACCAAATGGCATCACATGATAACAGTAGGTACCCCAAGGTGTGGTGAACGTCGTCTTTTCTCTATCCTTGAGATCCATCAAAATCTAGTTGTACCCAGAGAAGCCATCCATGAATGACAATAAGGCGTGTCCCGCTGTACTGTCTACTAAGACGTCGATGTGCGGCAGTGAAAAATCGTCTTTCGAGCTAGCCTTGTTGAGATTCTGAAAATCCACGCGAACTCGGATCAACCGTCCTTCTTAAGCACAGGAACAATGTTGGCCACCCATTTCGGATACTCGGTTACCATCAGGAATCCATCGTTGATTTGTTTGGCAACTTCTTCTTTGATCTTCAGAGCCCATTCTGGCCGGATCTGTCTTAATTTTTGTTTAACCGATTTAGCATCGGGATATAGAGGGATATGGTATTGGACAATATCAGGATCAATTCCAGGCATATCCTCGTAAGACTATGCAAACACATCTTTAAATTATTTTAATAAAATTATTAATTATTTTTGTTCAACTAAGGATAAAGAACCGATTTGCACATTTTGTGGGTTAGTTTCATTACCCAAATTTATTGACAAAGTTTCATCAGTTATTAGTTGGGCACGCATTTCTTCTTCTCTTTTTATTAAAAGTTTTATTTCTTCAGGGATATTCACGTCTAATTCAAAATCGTCAAAAAGCATATGAAATAAATCAAACAAAGCCGAGTAACCGGAAATCTTATACATTTCATTGAAAGAAGAAGGAATTACAAACTCGAAAGCATAGACAATGGGAGGTGCACAAACAGACGTGCCCTCAATCATAGATTCAGACTTAGACTTGGACCCAGAACAAACAAAATGTACATCAGATGACTCGATGGTCTAATTCTTTACTTCTTTTGCAGTTACATCAACAATGAGTTTGGTGCAATCGATTGGTGTGCTGAAGCCCATCATGAAGCAGTCTGAGTCAGTTACTTGCAGCTGTGCCATCTTTTCATTAAACATCATTCCCATGTTAGTACCATCAAACTTATCGGCCCAATCTTCCTGCCGAACCTTCTTTCCTTCTTCTTTCCCTTCCGTTGTCTCTTCATCTTCCGTGTCAGACAACTGATGGCGGAAAAAGATCTCCAACCCTGGCAGTTTTTGATTGGTTTCTTCGTTGATCCACAGCTCTGGAAAGCCGCAAAATGGGAAGTCTTCCCCTTCCTTGATGAAGTACCCGTTGAGCGTCCCAGAATAATTGGCCTTTTGTCCCCTTTGAGGCCCTTCCAGATCATCTTTCGTTGGTTTATACCCAAGACCAAAATGGTGCGAAGTCGGCAATACCTGAATGAGTTCCGGGATTCCCTGCTGCTTGCATCCTAATCCCATGCCCGAGAACAAGGACATTTTCCTCATCATTGTTACAGCCCGCGGGTTGACATATCTTTCTTCTTCATTCATCAGCATCTGAACAGCCTGGGTTTCATCGAACAGAAAACCACTAAACAGCACATTATCTTCACTATGTTGAACCTCCAATAGAGTTGTTCCCTCTCCTCCTCTCGGGGGATGAATGCTGTCCTCTCTGTGAATAGTTAAAACTGCCCCGTTCTTTATCAACTTCAATTTTTGGTGAAGGGTAGATGGTACCGCCTGGACATTTGGGTCATGCGGCCACAGCATGCCCAACAGCAGATTGAAGGAATCCGGTACGTCTAGCACGTGAAACTCAACTGATGTCTCCAGAGGTCCTACTAAAATGGCGAATGACACCAGTCCTAGAACATTCCTTCTTGTGTTGTCATAGGCTCGCACCCCTTGATTGCAGGGAGTGAACTGGTCTGGCCTCATCCCTAAGCAGACGGCCATTCTCAATGGGCAAACGTTTAAGGCAGACCCATTATCAATGAGGGTTACCGGGACCCATTTTTCTAGGCACTTGATGGTGATGTGTAGCAGCTTGTTGTGATTTTTTTCTTCAGTGGGCAAATCCTTATCAGAAAAGGAAATGACTTTTGGTTCGGTGGCTGGCAGAATAAGCCCAATAAGCTGCTCGGGGGTTGCATCTATCGAGACACTGGCCTTGTTCAACATCCTCAAAATAGCTTGTCTATGCTTATGCAAAGCCATCAATAAGCCTCAGATGCTGATGTTGGCTTGCGTCTTTTTCAACTGTCTCAATACGGCATCATCCTCCTCCTCTTGCTCTGTCTCTTTCTCTTTTTCAGTTGGCTGTCCTTTCTCTAGCTGAGCTGGCTTAAAATGTTATCCACTTCTAGTTGGGTTTTCCATGCTGTCTTCGGGATCCCATAATCCTGGTATCACATTATCAGTCTGTCTCACTTTGTCTATGTGCAGAGGGCTTTCAAACGCCCATAAATCATTTAAGTCACTAACGGCAGCCCTTTCCCTTATTTTCTCGCCATCTTCAATAGCCCATGTATTATCAATTTTCTCTCAGATATCCTCCTCAATAAAATTCACTTTCTGTTCCCAAGCAGCCCAAAAATTTGTCAACTCTGCTCCATCTGATTTCAATACGATCCTTACCAACCAGTAGAACTGCATCTCGTTGACATATATCTCCTCTTCAAAAAGCTGGGGAAGAGTGATGCCATCGAGCACATGACCAAACCCATAAGGTTGAGTCGGGTAATCCAATGGCCAGTTATCTTCTTCATTACACTCCTCCTCTTGTTGGTAGATTTGGATTATCAATTGATACCACTTCCAGGCATTATCATTCCATTCTTCCATCCTGTCTTGACTGCCTCTAACCATCATGAATGAACATGCTATCTGATCCTCGATTATTGAAACATGAGGGCGTGGTAAGTGTGCTGAACAGATGTGCTGACTCGGATCCTCCGATTCCTCCAGAGACATGTAATTTACCCTAGCCTGCCTAGCATGACTCGGCCGTGGGTTAGTTGTGACATTCGACTTTTGGGTGGCAGATGGCGGCGGGATCACCTTGTTGTCGATGAGTTTCTGAATCCCATGTCGGAGCCTTATACATTTATCAGTTAGGTGCCCATGGCTTTGGTGGAAGGCACAATATTGAGAAGTATTAAATCTCGGCGGTAGGGGATCAGGAACAGGCATGGGGTCCAATGGCTTGATAAGCCCCGTCTCGACAAGTCGACTCTGGGCGGTGGATAATGAAATGTTGAGGGGAGTGAACACCCTCCTTGGCCTTTGTTGCTGTGGGCTGTTATTTGACTGTTGGGCGTTGTTGGATTGCTGGGCGGAAGAGGATGGATTCAACAAGTTTACCTTGTTTGAACGAGATACGGGATTGGTGGCAGCATATTGGTTTTGGTTATTCATGGGGAAAGTTCTCCTAGATTTCTAGCTCGACTCAGCCTTTTCAATATCCCCAGACTGGATTGCATCTTCTATCTTAACCCCAGCATCAAACAACTTCTCAAACGTGGAGAGCGGTTGATTGATCAGATAACGCTTCAACGGGGACTGTAGGTTCTTCACCACTATCCTCACTTGCTCTTTCTCAGAAGGCTGATTCGCCTTCTTGGCAGCCTTACCCCTCCATCGGGTCAAAAAATCAACCAAAGACTCTCGGTTCTCCTGTCGAGTCGTTTCATGCTCTCGGGTAGTTACGTCCAGTTGGACATTATAGCTATACTGGCTGATAAAAGTCGTTGCTATATCCTCCCAAGTTCTGGTCTTTGTTACGTTAAGCGAGATGAACCATTTCTGGGCTGCCCCAGAAAGAGATCAGTGAAAGAGCTGAGCCTTCAACTGGTCATCAATTTCCATTGGCGAGAGGGTGCCAACGTACATTCGGAGATGAATTTTGAGATCTCCGGTTCCATCGAACTTCTCCATGTCTGGCATTTTGAACTTTTTAGAAGTTTAGCATCTGGGAACAAGCATAGTCCTCCTACATCTAACATGTATTCCTTGATCCCTTTGGCCTTTCTGAGGATCTTTTCCATCCGATCGATCTTTTCAATTAGTGCAGATTCTCTAGACTGCGCTTTATTTTCTTCCTCAACTATCACCTGACGAGGGTTCCGTGGTAATAGTGGAACAACTTGCGGTCCATCGGAGACTTGATTGTCATCCCAAAAGTCTTTGACATTCTCATTTGTGTCATCCGGTTGTCCATTCACAACAGAGATACGGGCCTGAATTGCCCAGATTTGTGCCTGACATTGCACTTGACCCTAGGTCTGTTGCTTTACGGCTCTCTGTATATCAGTAATTTCCCTCATTAGGGTAGCCAGATTCACCTCATTTTTTTCCATTTCAACTGGCTCAGTTGGCTGTTCCGGCACCCTACAGAGTCTACCCGTCATTGATCTTTTCCAAACTCGTGTTGACAGTGCCTTCTTGGTCCCAATGGTTAAACCTCAGAGAAACCTGAATCCTAAGGGCAGAACAACCAGTATCAGGTACTTCTCGGGCAAAATTCTGACGATAGATAGCAAATAGTTCAGATACCAAAAAGGCTGACCATAAATAGATACGAGCACTGAAACATGAGGGAATGCCCCAGTCGGGCCCATATCGGCAGCATAGCTACTGATCATCTGAAAATCTAAAGCGAGGGTAGGGAAAAGCTCAACCAGATTCTAGAAGGGAGGTTAATCTAAACGGAGAAAAGGACAGCACTCCGACCAGAAAATGATTCTAACCCTCGGGAGACCGGTTTGAACTAAGACTTCTAACGGGCAGCATGACGGTAAAGAACTAACTCTCACGGGTATGACAAGGGTTTGAAAGAAACGAGCCTAAGCAAAGGCGGAGGAAACCAACAACCCGGAAAGAACCCAGAGAAGGGAGAAAAATTTTTAAAGGCTTTGAAACGAAACACGGGCATGACCCCTAGAAAAAGACTATGGTGTGAAAACAAAATATGGTAAGAGAAACAAAACCTCGGTAAGAACCCGAAGGCGAAACTAAACCTTAAACAAATGATAACAGAAAACCTGGGCCGATCCCAGAGGAAGGCATAGCCTAATCCGAACAAACAACCCTAACAACACACAAGCAAAACATACATTGAAGAAAACACATAATCCTACTAGGGTTAGCATCACCTAATAGGGGGGAGGGTCTAAGTTCACTATATGTAAAAGGTTGATTTTGGTCAATCGAACATGGTACCTTCTGAATAGAGCTAGGTATATACCTCTCATGCATAACATGGTCAAACAGTACACCCGAACTCTTTTACTGCATCTATGATAGCGTACAGTCAGTAAGGGTTGCCCGCCTTCCCAACAATCCCCAAAACGGATGTACGTTCAGAGCGTCAGGTCCACCAAGTAGGGGGTTTGAAGAACAATACATATGCATGCAAAAATACAAATGAGAAATTTCTTATTAAGAACCAATGATGTTTTCAAGTCTAGCCCTCTTATTTGGTTTTAAAAACCAGTCCCCAGCAGATTCGCTAGAAAATACTGTGGCGTTGGGATTTAGGGGTGGTTTTGGAAAAATATTTCAAAAATAAGGGAGTCCAAAGATGTTTAGAAAATCATTTCAACACCTTGAAAACCAAACTTTGAAAACCCCTTTTTGTTGAAAATAAAGTCACCACTTAGTTTTTTGAGAAAAACTAAGAAAAATAAAAATGGCTACTAATCTTTAAAACGCTTAACCAGAGAAAAAGGTTCAAGAGCTAAGGTACGAATCGGGGAAGGTGTTAGGCATCCCGTTTGCCCAACCGTAAGGTTGGCCTCTACTAATCTTCATTGGTTCTTTAATATGATTTCTCAAATGCATGTAAATAAAGAAAGTGGAGGCAAAGAGAGAGAACATCCAAAATTATATATGAAAAATACATAACATATGTACATAACACTCCAAATCGAAACAAATAAAGGGATAAAATCCTAAATCCTATGGCATACAATTCCTAACTAAAGGATACATGAAATACATCTGCATGCAATATTATTAAAATAAACTAGCAATCATGATTTATATAAAAGAACAAAAACATGATAAAAGTTGCTAAATGAAATCATACTACAAATGAACACAAAGATTACTAATAACACCATTAAAATGGTCAAAATGACTTAAACTACCAAAACAACCCAAATTTATATTAACATGGAACATACTTTTAGAAATGTTAAATTCTAGTTAAGAATGAAAACAATGAAAGGAAACTAAACTAATGTATAAAAGATTTTTGAATTTATGTTAGAAAGAAATAAAGAAAGGAATAATAAACAAAATGCTAAAAGGAAGCTAAATTAAAACTAAAAGAGTTTTTATGCGTTTTATGTTTAAACAAAATAAAAGAAAGAAATGTTAGAAAAGGAAATTAAAAAGAAAAAAAGAAGAAAAGAAAAATAAACCTATTAAAAGAGAAGAAAAAGAAAATAAAAAATAAATAAAAGCTAGAAAATGAACATTAAATTAATACTAGTGAAGAAACATTAAGCTAATATTAAAAAGAAAGAAGAGAAAATGAAATAGAACATTAAAAGAAAAATAAAATTACATTACAAGAAAAGGAAAAGAAAAAGGCATATTAGTATTAAACTAAAGATTAACTATTATTAAAAGAAAAAAAAAAAGATGAACATTAATTTAAGATTAAAAAAAAAATTGGCATTAAATGAGTACAATATTGACAATTGCAACTATTTTTATGTATGTGCTTATATTATAACAATAACGACATTGTTTAGTCGTATTGTCGAATTATGTTAGCACAAATTGATTAATTAATAGAAAAGTAACAATGTACTTAATGTGAAAATGTAAATTAATAATTTGATTAAAATGACTAAATTACATGAAACAAATTAAACAATAAACAAAATTAATTACGTAAACAAGAGAAATATGCAAATTGAAATTGAAAGTTAACACGATCACTCCAAAAAAAAGGAATTGGAAATAGAAAGACCGGGGATCTAAACAAGTTACCTGAATCGTGAAATCCTCAAATTGGAGAATGTGCTTTAATCCTCGGATGGTGATTCCAAGCTAGGGCTTCAAATGTAGGTGTAGGAGTTTTGGATCTCGGTATTTTGGCAGAGCTTCGGCATCGGGACTCAGAATTGCTCGGTAACCCGGTAGAGCTTCACTCTCAAAACCTCTCTCTAATTTTTTGTCCTTGAAAATGTACCAGAGGTACGGTATTTATAGAGTTCTTCAACCAATGAGATGTTGCCACGTTTTTGGGACACGTCAGGCCATTTGGAGTAGGCGGTCGCCACAATGCAAGTTGGCAGTCGCCATGTTTTTGAAAGGTTCCACAAAACTCTATGGCGGTCGCCATGATGCAAGCTAGCGGTCGCCATATTTAGCTAAGGTTTCCAAGAGGTTCCATTGGCAGTCGCCACAATGAATATGGCGGTCGCCTTACTTGGGCAGCAAGTTTTGATGGTTCGACAAAATTTTATTAGTTTGAAGGTTCCGGGTTCAAATATCGAGCTTGGATCACATCTCGAGGATTGTACTGAGGCACTATTCCACCTGTTTTCATCATTGGATTCACCTATGATTAGGCGGGGTCATATTAGGGTGTCTACACCGGGTAAGCAGACAGATGCACAGAACATAACAGTTCCATAATTAGAAGCTAAAAGGGCACTGATAGGGCAGAGTTTCCAGTGAATCTCCATGGACGAAGAAAGAAACCTCTTGGCCGGTCAAACCACAAGGATGTATGATGAACATGGAAGGTATTAGCATGAACTCTTGTGGGACAAAATTAAGAATGACAGTAAACTCCTCTACAGTGGGGCATAACTCTTAAGAACCAAAACAGAAAACATGAGCCATTGGATCCTAAAAGTTGTGTAGCAGCGCTCAGCAATAGTTTGTTGATCCAAGCCCTGGTGCACCAGGCAAACTTCTTTCAAATCCTAGTCATATGCAAAACATTGTCTAGGTCCTAGGTTCGTAAGACGACCCTTAGGTTCCCTAAGCCCTGGTGAGCTAGGCAAATTTTTCAAGCCCTAGAACACTAAGCAACCTAAGCCCTAGCGCGCCAAGAAAATTCTTTCAGCCTTAGGTTCGTGTGTGTGTGACGATCCTTAGGTTTTGCAGGTCCTAGTAGAAGACTAGGAACCCTAAGCCCTGGTGCGCTAGGCAAATTTCTTTCAAATCCTAATCATATGTGAAGCATTGTCTAGGTCCTAGGTTCGTAAGACAACCCTTAGGTTCCCTAAGCCCTAGTGAGCTAGGTAAATTTTTTAAGCCCTAGAACACAAGGCAACCTAAGCCCTGGCGCGCCAAGCAAATTCTTTCAGCCTTAGGTTCATATGTGTGTGACGATCCTTAGGTTTTGCATGTTCTAGTAGAAGACTAGGAACTCTAAGCCTTAATGCGCTAAACAAACCCTGCACGTCTTAGTAGAAGACTAGGAACCCTAAGCTCTGGTGTGCCAGGAAAATCCTTTCAACCCTAAGTTCGTATGTGAGTGATGATTCTTAGGTTTCTCTTCAAACCCTAGTCCATAAGGCGTCTAGGTCCTAAGTCCAGAAGGTGTCTTAGGTTTTTCTTCAAACCCTAGTCCATAAGCGTCTAGGTCCTAAGTCCAGAAGGTATCCCTAGTCTATAAGGCATCTAGGTCCTAAGTATAGAAAGTATCTTAGGTTTTCTTCAAACCCTAGTCCATAAGGTGTCTAGGTCCTAACTTCAGAAGGTGTCTTAGGTTTTCTAAACCCTAGTCCATAAGGCGTCTATATCTTAAGTCCAGAAGGTGTCTTAGGTTTTCTTCAAACCCTAGTCCATAAGGCATCTAGGTCTTAAGTCCAGAAGGAGTCTTAGATTTTCTCCAAATCCAAGTCCATAAGGCCTCTAGGTCCTAAATCCATATGGAGACATAGGTTTTCTTTAAACCCTAGTCCATAAGGCATCTAGGCCCTAAGTCCAGAAGGTGTCTTAGGTTTTCTCCAAACCCTAGTCCATAAGGCGTCTAGGTCCTAAGTCCAGAAGGCGTCCTAGGTTTCCCAAGCCCTAATGTGCTAGGTATCTTATGTTCTAAGCCCTGGTGCGCTAGGCAAATGTCTCAAGCCCTAGAAGACTAGGCACCTGGTGCGCCAGGAAAATCTCTCAAGCCCTAGAAGACTAAGCACCCTAAGTCCTGGTGCGCCAGGCAAATCCAGCACGCTCTAGTAGAAGACTATGGACCCTAAGCCCTAGTGCGCTAGGCATCTGAGTTTTTAGGTCTTGACTCGACTTATTAATTCGTGTTTTCTCCTGATAAATTTGATTTTAAGCCGTGACTTGGCTTTTAATTATTTTTATCCCGTGTTTTGTTTCAAATTTTTAGATCTTGATTCGACCTATTAATTCGTGGTTATCCTTCCCAATAAATCTAATTTTAAGCTGTAACTTGGCTTTTAATTATGTTTATCTCGTACCTCGTTTCAAGTTTCTAGGTCTTAAGTCGACCTATTACTTCATGATTATTCTTCCCAGTATGAATAGTTTTAAGTCGTAACTTGGCTTTTTAATTAATTTATCCCTCGCTATCATTCCGAATTGGTGGGTCTTGACCCGACCTATCAATTCGTTGTTGCTTTCTCGATTAAGATAAGTTCTAGGATCTTGACTCGATCCTTTTAATTATTTTATCCCCAGCCGAGTTCTTAGATCTTGACTCAATCTTTGAGTTGTTTGTGCTCCCTTTAGATCTTGACTCGATCTTTAGGATTTGTTCGTTCACAACAGCATCTGCATCATGTTAGCATCTGCATCATGTTTTTATCTCGCATCCTTGCATTTTGTCCTATGAACTATGTTTTGATCTGATCCCTAGCAAAGGGGTACGTAAGCAGCTCGATGAAAATTTGAGTACGACCAATATCATATGCATGCTTGTGTGTTTATGACCTAAGATTGACGGCTCGGTCAAATGGATGTTGTCTCTTGATCTTTGATATAACTTGCATCACGCGTTGCTATGCAAGTTATAACAAAGAGGGACAACTGTAGACACCCCAATTTGACCCCACCTAATCTTAGGGGAATCCGATGATGAAAACAGTTGGAATGGTGCCTCAGTTCAATCCTCGAAAAATGATCCAAGCTCAATATTTGAACCCAAAACCTTCAAACAAATGAAATTATGTTGAACCACCAAAAACTTGCTACGCAAGTTATTCCTAATGTGGCGACCGCCATGTTCATTGTGGCGTCCGCCAATGTGAGACCCAAACCCGTCTCTTTTTGAGACTTATGTATATATGATGTGTGAATTACTCGTTTTGATGCATGTTTATGTTTATCTGAGCATGCGGGGTTGGTTCCCGGGTTGTAAGGAATTGCAGTGCGAATTTCAAAATTTCAAAAAAAAATGATATTTTCGAGATATTTTAACTATAAACATCTTGTGTGAGATATTTTCATCAAAATATCTCCTCCTTCTCTCTCTCTAGCATTAAACTCACCAAACGCTCAGCCTTCTCTCTAACTTCTCGGGGGCCTGGGGCTTGGTTTTTGATAAATCATTTGCTAATCCGTAGTATCGGCATCGAGGTCTACGCATCCATCCAGACGAAATTCCATTCTGGCGAAGCTGGTTTTGCACATGGATTGAGAAGTCGAGTTTTGAACTCACCGAGGTAGGATCCTAGACTGTATAACTGTTAGAGGGTACTACATGTAATCCTACGTGTTTCTACCGTTTTAAAACGCATGAAAAGTGATTTATGTATCAAATCCAATTTTGGGTTAAAACCATTTTTCGGTGTTCGGTTGGATGAAATCGAA
>JAUMHN010317406.1:0-18219 GCA_032360265.1 Heliamphora ciliata | reverse complement strand
TGATCCCTCACGTAGCCCATTATACGCACGGATATTTTTCTTATTGGTTTCGGTTATTATTTAATTTAATTTGAATGTCAATTTTGCTGCAGGGGACATTCAGGAATTAAATTAAATGTTGAAGGGCGCTTTAGGTTTTTGGCACACCTAGGAATTGCTCCCTAGGTGGCCGGCCGTAATAGAGGGAGTGGGAATTTGGTTTTAGATGGATATGTATATTTTTCTTATTTTAAGGGAGAGAAAGATACATATACTATATATATCTTAAGGAATATATGCAAATATATAATAAGATGCTAAACCTAACCCTAATCCCCAACCCTAGCCGCCGTCCCTTTCTTCTCTTTGGCAATTAATTTTGCCTCCTTTGGAGAAAAAGTGTGAGAAGAAACTAAGAGAAAAAAAAGTCTTCGATCGGAATCGGTGCCCACACACCGTGATCGTCGTAGTGCGTCCGGGACATACGTGAGAAGGTTGCAAGATCGTCTTCAACGTATTCGGGACTTACTGAAACTTTTCGACAAGTTTCATAAAGGTACAATGCTATTTAGATTAATATTGTTCTTTATTTTCATGAAAAACGCACACGTCGTTTTTTACGGTCACGGCGTCGGTTCTAATTTTTTTATTTCCGCTCCAACAATGGTATCAGAGCCGTGTTGTTATGTTTTGCAGCGACACGGCTGCAAAACATTTGTTTTGCAGTCTACGTCGTTATGATCCGGTTAAATGCATGTATGAATATATGTATGGTTTATATCATTTTTTTTAATCGTTTATCTCGACGGTTTTGATTCGAGATTAGATCAGTTGTACGCCTCCTACATGGGGTATAGGTTTTTGGCGAAGTATTCTATTATTTTATTCAATTTTTTCTGGATCAATATTGTAATTGGATCACACAAAACAAGGAACAAAAACGAAAGAAGAAGAACAAGGCAGCGGCGGCAATAGCTTGTTCGACCAGAACAGTGGCACCATTTTTGGAGCTCATTTTCGGGGCTTTTGGTAACCTTTCTCGACACGATTTTGTTGCTAAAATTAAGGTTGTTCGTTGGCTATCTGGTGGCGGTTCGGTGGCGGTTCAACGGCGATGGCAAGGTGGTTAAAACGGAAGCCAAATGGAGGTGCTGAATTTTCGGCATTACAAAAATTTCGGCCCTTTGAGGATTTTTTTGGGCCAGTTCGACTTCGCATGTTGACGTAATTCTTTTTGGAGATCAAGATCTCGATGTGCTCTACCTACCATAATTTTTTAGAGGTTCAAAAGTGGCGGCAAGGCGGTCAAACAGCGGCTCGAAAAAGGCGGCGCAGTGCTGCCTGCACAGCAAAATTTTTGGAAACTTAAGGGGCTGTTTGGGCTTCTTTTTCAGCATTTTTCTAGCGTTCCAGCGGTGGTCTAGGGCTGTGACGGTGGTTCGGAGGCTAAGGAAAATTTTCGAGTCTTTGACAGCTCGTTTAGGGTTCCAAAACTTTAGGCGTTCAATCTTTAATTCGAGACCGTCGGATTAAAAGATTAGACGGATGGACCGGATCATAACGACTTAATTAATATTTATTTTGGTGTTAATTAATTAATTATTTATTTATTTTATTTAATTGCGTGGATGACTTTTATTTTATTTGTTTTTTCTTTTATGCATGATTTTAATTATCGGAAGTATATTAAGAAAAACAGTTTTTATAAAATAAATAATCCTATCAATTTTTTAAAACGGAAAAATAAATATATAATTATTTATTTAATTTTTGTGTTAAAATTAATTAAAATTTTTTAATTAAAACCTGGGTAATTAATTTCTCATACAAAATTAAATAAGAAAGTTTTTTTTGTTTATTTTATTATGGTTAAACAAGAAATATTTTAATTGATTAAAATCGAATTTATTTTAATCGGGAATTAAAATATGTTTAATCGTTTAAAATGAACAAAAAGAAAAAACTCTCGATTTTTAAAATATTAAGTGAGAAAAGGGTTTAGTCACAGATAAATCTTACGGTCTCTATTACACGTTCGTAGGAGATGTGGTTATAACTTGCGCGCTGGCTTCGACTTTCGGTCTCGCTAAGGAAGGACTATAATCATGGTATCTCCGGTACGAATTTTCGACAGAAGTTGATGTGAAAATAGTGCGAAGTAGGATTCGTTCACACCGGGTCTAGAGTTTTCACACGGTATTTTCAAATTAAGGGTAATAGTTATACACTTAACCCGTGAATAAAAATATCCTCCCTAAGGAGTTACTATTTTTATTTGTGGGGACCAAAATTAATTGGCTATTTAATTTACATGTAATGCCCTATATCAAGGAATAAAAAACCTAGTAGTTCTTTGTTCGTTAATTGTTAGACGTCCACACTACGTGGCCTATCAATTGATATAACTCTGGGCCGGTGGTTTTTCATTATGATATTTGGTTCTTGTGGTAAATTAATAGACTGGCATGTCTATTCGGACGGGTGTTGATTAGTAGACGTCCACACTACGTGGCCTGTTTAATCACGAAGGATTCGAGCTGCCAATAATTCTTTTTAAAATAAAATATTGAGGGACCCTAATTTGATAAAAGAATTAAAAAGTTTTTATCTTTTGTTTCTCATGATTAATAATGGAATCATTCAATCCACTAGTGGCAATTCTCAAGGAACATACATTAATTGGACTTAATTTTATCACATGGAAAAGGAATCTCGATATTGTCTCAACTTCTGACGACTATAGGATCGTGTTAGTTGATCCCGGTCTACTCGCTCCCAATAGTGGATCTTCTAACAAGAGATCCGGCACTATCAGGATTGGGTAAAGACTGATAGGATGGCACGTTACTACATCTCAACTTTCATGTCAGATGCTTTACAAAGCCAATATCAGTCTATGAAATCTGCAGCTGATATGATCTTTAGCTTTACAGAAATGTTTGACGAGCAAGGTCAGGCAGCAAGGTAGGTTGCCATGATGGATCTTATAAACGCGAACATGACAAATGGTACACCGGTTAGAGACTATGTTTTGAAGGTGATCGGTCTTCTTCACGAGTTAGAGGTCCCTGGAGCTGAGATCGATACGGAATACCAAATTGCTATCGTGCTCCAGCAACTGCCCAATTCATTTCAGCAATTCTGCCTCTATTATAAAATGAACAAACTGAATTTTACTTTGGCAAAATTATTAAAAGAATTACAGGCAGTAAAGGGTGTTATCCGAAAGTCAACACGTGTTTGTTGCGCAAAATGCTTCTTCTTCTAAGCCAAGAGGTGGTAAAAAAAAAAAGAAGAAAGGGGTGCAACAGGATAATGCACAAAAGACTGACAGGGATAACTCATCAACTGCCAAGGCAAAGGTTAAGGTGCTTAAGGGTAGTTGCTATTATTGTTTAAAGCCGAGACAATAAAAAAGAGATTGTCCTGATCACTAGAATAGCATGGCTGTAGATAAAGCCTTTTCTTTAATTGTTGGATCATGATTAGTGGTTGTATCTACGGAAACCTGATGTGTAGATATAGGAGCCAAAAATCATATCTGCAATTCGTTGCAGGGGTTCCAGGTGATCAGACAATTTAAAGATGGCAAGGTTTACCTACTGTAGTTCTTTCCTTTTAGTAGAAATAGGTGTTTAATTTTAAAGAACATTTGTATGTACCTCAAATCGGGTGGAACTTAGTTCCGATTTTTTGATTGGGTATTGACGGATATTGTGTTTACTTCAATAAGAAATTTTGCAATATTATGGTTAGCAAACACTTCATCTGTCATGGCACATTGTATAATGGTCTTTTACACACGATTATTTCTACCATTCAAAACGATGAGATAAATAACATACATGTTTTACCATTTAATAAGGAAGGTTCCTCACTGAACTAAACATTACTTTGGCATCTTCGTCTAGGTCATCTTATGATTTTGATCAAAGTCCAAATGAGTCATGTGTGTACAAGAAGCGTGACGGAAGCGTGCAGATCATTCTAGTACCTTATGTAGACGATATCTTGCTCATCGAAAACGATGTGGGGGCATTATCTACGGTTAAAGTATTGTTATCTGGGCAGTTCGATATGAAGGACTTGAAAGAAGTCAGTCACATCCTTGGGATCAAGCTTGTGCAAGATCGAAAACAAAAGATGTTGGGCTTATCTCCAGCAAAGTATATCGATGATATCCTTACTCGTTTTAGCATGCAAGATTCTAAGAAAGGGTTTCTCCCTTTCAGGCATGAAATCACTGTATCCAAGAATCAGTGTCCTAAGACACCCGATGAGATAGAGAGGATGAAGGTAGTTCCTTATGCTTCGGCAGTAGAAAATCTCATGTACGCTATACTTTGCACTAGACCCGACATCTGCTTTGCTGTTGGCATAGTTAGCAGATATTAGTCTAACCCAGGGCAGGAGCGTTGAACTGCGATAAATAATATAATCAAGTACCTAAAAAGGACTAAGGATTATATGTTGGTTTACCAGGCAGACAGTTTAGTACCTTTGGAGTACACAGACTCAGATTTTCAGTCTGACAGGGATTCCCGTAAGTCTACCTCAGGATATGTGCTTACCTTAAGAAATGGAGCTATAAGTTGGAGGAGTACCAAGCAGTCCTGCATTGCTGATTACACCATGGAGGCCGAGTATGTGGTAGCTTCTGAAGCAGCCAAGGAAGCCGTTTGGCTTAGAAACTTCCTGTTGGATCGAGATGAGGTGCCTTCAGTTCAGTCGGCTATTATAGTTTTCTGTGACAATAGCGGAGCAGTTGCAAACTCGAAGGAGCCAAGGGTCCATAAGAAAGGCAAGCACTTCGAGCGTAGTATCTCTTGATACGAGAAATTGTATAGAGAGGTGATGTTGTTGTGACCAAGATTACATCAAGAGACAACTTTACAGATTCTTTTACAAAGAGCTTACCGGCTAAGACTTTTGATAGTCATGTAAAGGGCATGGGAGTTAGATATATAGCAGCATAGTTTTGAGTATAAATGGGAGATTGTTAGGATTGGTATATTGAAAACCATGATTTTAGTATTTAATTTTATTATTTTTTTATTTTATGAGAATCTTTATGAGCAATGTATGTATATCATTTCTTTGTTATGCATGGATGTCTAATATTCTATATAGTTTTTAATCTGGTGTGTAGAGTACGGCTTACACATAGAATACCAGATTTTAGGTTCTTGCAGAATATAAGTTTTATGTTCGCAGTTTAAAAGGAAATGGACATACTATCGGTACGACTGTGGCACAGAATTTTAGTAGGCCTGCCTTGGTTATGAGAAATAGATAATAGTATCGTCTATTGTTCCGACTCTCTGTGCCAGTACACTTTGTGTGTATTGAACGGGACATTTTGGGTAATTAATTTTGTACTGACTATATAAATTAATTCACACCCTAAGGTTATTATGAATAGTACTTATCTTTTTAATCCTGAAATAATTATTGATTTGCATATATTTAATATTTGTTATTTTGATTCATTAGAGTGCGCGATCTTATATGGGTCTATATTCCCAGTGAGTTGGATAGCAGTATTATTTATATGGCGAATATTAGTTATTGACGAAATTCATGTCCCAAATGATTGGGATTGACGATATCCCCTTAAGGATACTTATAAGTTTTGACTAGGCCAAACCCTGCAGATGGATTTAATTATTCAGTGGTCAAATAAGTTAAGCGGAATGACTTAAGGAATATCAAGATGCCGATTAAATTAAATTGTCAGTAATTAAATTTAATTGACGAGTATCGAGAATCTTAACGTGGGGAGAAATGGTAAGCATTTAATAACAAGAGCTCAATGCAAGAAAGTCTTGAGATTATGGTTCAGTGTGCAATTATAGTTCTTTAGTGGTGTGAACTGTAATTCAGTATTTTATAAAAATTACAGAATTCACTGCTAGTTTTTCGTAATTGTAGATACCGCTATGCGTCTTTCTTTTATTGCAGAAATCACTGGTAGGTGTTTGTATTCCACTGGAAGTCTAACTCATAATTACTCCTCAGGTCCCTGCTGTAGCCCTATATATACGCGGGTAGGGTAAACCAATTTGCGATTGATAGTTCATAAATCATATATCATTATTGAGATATTGTTTTTTTCCTTCAAAAACTTAAATATATCGGGGTTCTGCCGGTATAAATTCTCGGAGGATCGTAACCCACACCACGTTTGAGGATCGCGTAAGGGAATACAGTAGAAGATCTGACTGGAGTTTCAACTCGGAATCAAGTCGTTGTTGAAGATTAGATCGACAAGAGGTATTCATCTAAATTAACTTTGGTTGCACGAGTTTATTTTTTATCATTTGACGTCAAAATTTTATCTAGAGTCTGTTTCGGCGTTTGCCCGTCCAGTTAATTTTTTAACGAAAATCGTTTTACAAAAATAATGATCTTGGCAATATTACCTCCAACATCTACCCCGCCAACAGGTCCTTGGAGAGCATTAGCATCCTTAACATCTGGGATTGGCACGTCCCTTCGGCCTAAACTACGGCCACGGCCTCGACCACAGCCTCGTCCTCCCCGGGTGGACGTAACTCTATACGAAAGCAACATAACAATATAAGCTTTCATACAACATGTTATTACTAACATAAAAGACATAATCATGCTAACACATAGCCATTCAAGATTATGTAAACACGTCTCATATCACATACCGAGGAAAACTGACAAGACAAACGCGTCAATTTGGATAACCTACTTAGATTCCTTGCTAGAAAACACGTCGGCCAAATGCATTTCTAACCTACCTTCTAAATTTGTTAATCCAAACGCCTAAAGGCAAGACTAACCAATCCTCAGTTTCAACCTCTATACTCACGTATACACAAACTGTCAAGCTCAACAGGCTATCACGCTCATGTTATAAAAAAATTTAAACACATGCAATCATCCTCACAAGGTGATGCACCATCTTCCCATGGCTGTTAGGTATTCAAACCCATAACTTTGATACCAAGTTGTCACGTCCCAAAAATTAGGGTTACGTGAAAAACCCACCAAAATACATTTTTAACAAAATATAGGTTTTTACTTGTAAAGCAATCAACCAAAATACGGCATTTTGAATTAAAAAGAGTACCCAAGGTTCATCTCTCAATACAACATACATACTTTTCTATACATGCATAATATATCGCCTTAAGACTTACAAAACACGCCTTCAGAAGCAGGTAATGCATGTAGGATTACATGTTTCATACTAAAAAGAAAAACTATATAAGTCTTCCACTACCATGGGCACCTCTAGATCAACTTCTCGTGATCATCAACACCTAAAAAAGGTTTTAACAAATCCCACTACGCGAGTCAAATCCTAGTAGAAACAGACTACGATGCAGTAAAGTATGATATGCAATCACGTAGCATAAAGATGACTCAACCACGTAAACCCCAAAACGGTTTTACTTCATAAATCTCCAGTTTTACATCAGACTCCTATATGTCTCAAAATGGTTTTTCATTCTCAAAATCAAGCATTTCAACAATGCAAGTAACGTTTTACAGTTAAAGAAAAATAATAACCAAAATGTTATTTTTTCACTCGGATCACACAATCGAGAAAAAAGATTCTTATGTACTGACTCCGTCACAACAGGAACAGAGATAACAACTATAGACGCCTGTCTATTCCTGAATCATTTAAGACCTGTTAGGTAATGACAAATTCTATACGAAGTCACCACAATGTTAACCACTTAATTTACGAGCCCAAAACCCAAGAGGACAAAGCACTCATCACTTCGTTTACAGAGATTAACCCAAAGGCACGAAGCACCTACACTGCGCATGTTTTCAGACTTTCACCGAGGAGCAACTCGTGTCCAAAATACCGGCTATCCAAGCACATCTACAGAATTATTTAAAAACTAACTCGTAGCTCGACTATAAAAATATTTCCACAATTATACACTAAACTTGAATAAAGATCCAATGGCCAACTGCTACATCATCCGTCAAATATGGAGATCAATCAAAACATTTTCAAAAAAATGTTTCCAACATTTCTGTCAAAACATTTTAAATCTGAGACTCAACCCCAAATGATAGTTCCAAACCTCCAAAATATGATTTTTAAGATTTTCATAAACCCTCCATTTTCAAAACTACCTTTTTGAAAACCACGGTCATCCAAAAGTCCATATCATGTAATAAATCAGGAAAAGTAAAAAACATGCTTTTTATCCGAACAAACAAGGTTCAAACATAAATATGACATTTAAAGCATTTTCAACTAGTAAAAAAGTGTATAACTGCACGTAGCACCCTTTAAAGACAACATAGTTTAGAATCCTACCTCGATGAGTCAAAACTCGAAACCTCAAAAATCAAACTTCGTCGAAACGAGAATCTGTCTGGATGGATGTGAAGACTACAGCATGGATAGCAAGGATCCACTAACAGATCATCAAAAACTAAGCCTCGAGCCCTCAAAAGTTTAGAGAAAAGGTGGAGAGAAGGAGACTTAGTTAAGAAGAAAAGAAATTTCAAAATACCTCCAGGAGTCTCATACTTATAGGCCACGAAAAAACAGGAGTTCAATCGACTTAATCTCTCACTTTAGTTAACTGAAAAAGGCTATTGAAAAGATTAAAAGCTCTACCGACATAACCCAGTCGACTGACCTGCCCACCCAAGTCAGTCGACTGAACCCCGACCCAATTGACTAGATCACCCAGTCCAGTCGACCGAACGACAGAGAAAACAACCCTTTGCATCAAAAATAGGTTTTTCAACCCTGAAACCAACTAAACATGCCTTAATGAAACTTGAGTATGCGTAAAACACATATGTACCTGCTGTTCTATGACGAAGAACCATAAGCGAACACATCGAATATATATAACGAAGAAGAAACGAAATTGGGTCTCACAACTCTCCCCCTTAAGGAATTTCCTCTCCGAAATTCACTACAAGGTTACAAGGCAAACAACTCTGGGTATCTAGCACGAACCCCGGACTCAAGTTCCCATGTTGCTTTCTCAACACTGTGATGAAGCCATAGAACCTTGACATAAGCAACGGTCCTCGCTCTCAACACTTGCTCCTTCATGTCCATAATCTTCACAAGTCACTCCTCATGTGTAACATCCTCATCCACCTGCAACTCAGCCTAATTCAGAACATGTGATGGGTCAAGCTCATACTTTCGAAGCATAAAAACGTGAAACACATTATGCCTAGGCGCCAACTGAGGTGGTAAGGCCAGACGGTATGCTACCTCTCAAATCCTTTTAAGGATCTCAAACGGTCCAATGAAACGCGATGATAGCTTCTCGCTACGATCGAACCTCATCAAACCTCTACGTGGTGAGACTTTCAGAAACACGTCGTCTCCCATTGCAAACTCCAAAGGTCTCCTCCTCTGATCAGTATAGCTCTTCTAGCGACTCTGAGTTGTCACTAGACGCTGGCGAATCACGATGATCTTCTCTGTTGTCTTCCGCACCAAGTTGAGTCCCGAAACTGTGGTCTCTTCCACATCTGTCCAACATATCAACGATATACACGGCCTACCATACAAAGCCTCATACGGTGCCATTCTAATATTGGACTGATGACTGTTGTTGTATGCAAACTTTGCCAATGGTAGATGATCTTTCAAAAAATCCCAAAAATCAAGTACACAGGCTCTCAACATGTCTTCTAAAATTTGTATGGTCCGCTCAGATTGACTGTCTGTTTGTGGGTGAAAAGCAGTGCTGAACGTCAAACTCATCCCTAAAGCCACCTAAAGACTCAACCAAAAACGAGATGTAAAGCGCAGGTCTCGATCGGAAACAATAGTCATAGGTACTCCGTGTAGCAGAACTATCTCGCGAACATACAACCTACCCAATCTGCCTACCGAATCCTTCACAGAATAGGAAGAAAGTGTGCAGACCTCGTCAATCTATCAACCACAATCTAAACAGTAACGTGTCCCTTCAGCGATCTAAGAAGTCCTAATACAAAGTCCATCGCGACGTTCTCCCACTTTCATTCTGATATTAGCAACGGCTGTAACAATTCCATTGGTCTCTGATGTTCCACCTTTACCTGCTGACAAGTAAGGCACCGAGAAACGAACTGAGTCACATCCCTCTTCATCTCTTTTCACTAGAAATGACAGCGCAGATCATGATACATCTTAGTGCCTCCTGGGTGTACTGCTAGACGAGAGTGATGAAAATCATGTAGTACCTTGGCACGACACGACTCTGGTACAAATAACATCCTTGCTAATCTCAAACTCTGATCTAGGCTCATAACCCATCCCGCAGTTTCTTTTTCACTAGCAATACGATCCCGTATCATCTGAGCCTCCTGATTTGTCTGCTAAATCTCTAGCACACGTGCAACCAATGCAAGTCGTGAAGCCACTGAAAATAAGGTCACACTGATCCTTGTCTCCCTGAGACATAAATCAAACTCACCAACTTCTCCAAGCATGCCCCATTCTCGTATGGCCATGGAAGCTAATGAACCATGAGATCTCCTACTAAGAACGTCGGCCATAGCATTGGCCTTTCCTGGATGGTACTGCAAGTCAAAGTCATAGTCTTCCAATAGCTCCATCCACCATCATTGGCGTAGATTCAGGTCTTTCTACGAAAACAAGTATCTTAAACTCTTATGATCGGAGAAAACCTCAAAGTGATCACCATAAAGATAATGCCGCCATGTCTTCAAGGCAAAGATCATGGCTGCTAACTCCAAATCATGTGTCGGATAGTTATTCTCATGAGTCTTCAACTATCGAGATTCGTAAGCCACAACCTTACCTCCCTACATCAGAACACAACCCAGACCGTCATGTGATGCTTCACAATACACTGTATAACCCAAACCTCATTCTGAATAATTAACACTGGTGCACTGGTCAACCTCTTCTTCAACTCTTGGAATGCCAACTCACAGGACTCGCTCCAAACAAATATGACTCCCTTCCGTGTAAGACGCGCCATTGGCGTAGCAAGTCTAGAAAAGTCCTTCACAAATCGCCGGCAGTAGCCTACCAAACCCAAAAAATTGTGGATCTCAAAGACATTATTTGGCCTTTCCCAATCCATTACTGCATCAGTCTTTGAAGAATCCTTTGATACTCCATCCTTCGACACCACGTGCCCAAGAAATCTAACCTTAGACATCCAAAACTCACATTTCTCAAACTTCGCATACAGGCGATGCTTTCTCTAAAGCTATAAAACAATACGCAGGTGCTCTTCATTCATCTCCCTCGTGGGTGAATAGATAAGAATATCATCCATGACCACAACCACAAAGCTATCTAGACATGGGTGGAAAATATAGTTCATCAAGCCCATAAACGTCGCAAAAGTGTTCGTCAAACCGAACGGCATAACCAAAAACTCATAGTAGCCATAACGAGTCCGAAAAGTAGTCTTCGCTATGTCCTCTTCCCTAATCCTTAACTGATAGTACCCTGACCTCAAATCAATCTTTGAGAAGCGACACGACCCCTTCAGCTGATCAAATAAGTAATCAATCCTCGGCATAGGATACTTGTTTTTCACTGTTACCTGATTCAGCATTCGATAGTCAATACACAACCTCAAGGACCCATCCTTCTTTTTAGCAAAAAGAGACGGAGCTCCCTACAACGACGTACTCCGACGTACAAACCCCTTGTCAAGTAACTCCTGAAGCTGTACCTTGAGTTCTCGCAACTCAGCCGGTGCAAAATGGTAAGATGGCATAGAAATAGGAGCAGCTCTTAGAACCATATCAATAGAAAACTCTACCTCATGACTCGGAGGGAACTCGAACAAATCATCTGGAAAGATATCTAGATAATCACAAACCACAGGGGGAAACTCCCCTCAAACCCCAACCGGCTCATCCAACATGAGAGCAAAAAAGAGAAAACCCAAGTTTCCCTAGTTCCATACAACACCGGGTATGGACACTAAACCCTCGTTCCAATCGCCCATGAAATAGAAGCAATCACCCTCCAGTGTATAAATTAATACCCTCTATTGATTGCAATCTATAAAAGCACGGTAGGTGGTCAGCCAGTCCATCCCTAGGATGACATCAAACGTGGTCATGTCTAGAATGATAAAATTAAACTCAAAACAACGATCAGCGACCCCCAACTCGCAAGATCTACAAACTCAACTCAACACCACATTCCTATTGACCGGGGTCTTTACGCTCAACGCACTACCCAACGAGTCTGTCTTCAACCCCAATGTAGATGCAAAAGCAGAGAAAATAAAAAAAATGCGATGCTTTCGTGCCGATAAGAACACTGGCCCATGATCTACTTACTAAGAGAGTACCTTTGATCATGGATGGAGTAGCTGCAGCATCGGGCACGACCGGTGCTTTGGAATCACTAGGATCAGTAAGAACATATGCTCTGTACTATGGTGCTCTGGCCTCTCCACTGTAACCCTGGGCCGTCGATTGCCCCACAGACTGTACTGATGCACTCCCTTTTACAAATCTATACGTCTAAGCACTAGGTTGCAGAGAAGTTTGTCGTCTTTGTGCAGATGGAACAATCGGTGCTCCTACCGTACTCTGAACACTCCCTCCTCGGGGATAGTACCTACGAATATACCCAGATTGACCGCACCCGAAACATACTTGTGACTCTCTCCCTTGTGACTGGATAGGCGCTGAACTCTTGACCTGGCCCTTCTGCGGGCACTTCAGTGAACGATGCCCTAGCTTTCGCATCGATAACAAATGAGCTCTCTTTGCTCTGGCCTTTTCGTCGATGCCACTGAATGTGCAGGTGTAGAAATTTGCGGCTGATACGATCCCATTGGATGAGAACTCGGACCAAACGACCTTCGGCGCTTGCTCCTGCGCCCCTAAAACTGTGCACCTCCCTCGCTCTACTGGCTCCTACTCTCTCTAACCCTGCGGCTCTCTGCCATTGTTGGAGGTAAGACTGCCGAGATCTTTGTTTTTGCAAATGATTTAACAGAAAAAATTAACTGGACGGGCAATTGCCAAAATGGGCTCCAGATAAAACTTTTGATGACGAACGATCAAAATAAAACCCATGCACCCAAAGTTAGTTTAGATAAATATCTTTTTACCGGTCGAATCTTCAACTACGATTTGAATTCGAGTTGAAACTCCTATCAGATCTTCTACTGTATTCTCTTATGCGATTCCCAGATATAGCGTGGGCTATAATCCTTTGAGAACTCGTATCGACAGAACCAGAACAGTTTTAGTCTTAGAAGACAAGTTATGAAACTAGTTCAGCCTACTCGCATATATATAGGGCTACAGTAGGGATCTTGAGAGTAATTATGAGTAAGACTTCTAGTGGAATACAGACACGTATCAGCGGTTTCTGCAATTAAGCAAACCTCATAGCGGTATCCACAATTATGAAAAACCAGCAGCGGTTTCTACAATTTTCATAAAGCACTGAATTACAGTTCACACCACTAAAGAACTATAATTGCACTCTGACCCATAATCTCAAGACCATATAGTATTGAGCTCTTGTTATTAAATGCTTACCATTTCTCCACACGTTAAGATTTTCGATACCCACCAATTAAATTTAATTACTGACAATTTAATTTAATCAGCATCTTGATATTCCTTAAGTTCTTCTGCTTAACTTATTTGACCGCCGGATAATTAAATTCACCAGTAGGGTTTGGCCTGGTCAAAACTTATAAGTTTCCTTTAGGGGGTATCGTCAATCTCGATATTTCGGGACGTGGATTCCGTCAATAATTAATATTCGTCATATAAATAATATCGCTATCCAACTCACTGAGAATATAGACCCATATAAGATCGCACCCTCTAATAAATCAAAACAACGAATATTAAATACACACAAATCAATAATTATTTCCGTATTAAGAGAATAAACACTATTCATAATAATCTTAGAGTGTGAATTAATTTATATAGTCAGTATAAAATTAATGACCCTATATGTCCCGTTCAATACAAAAAATGTACTGGCACAGAGAGTTAGAATAATAGACAACGCTATTATCTGTTCTCCGTAACCAAGACAGGCCTACTAAAATTCTATGCTACAGTCGTACCGATGGTATGTCCATTTCTATCTAAACTGTGAACATAAAACTTATATTCTGCAAGAATCTAAAATCTGATCTTTTGTGTGCAAGTCGTACTCTACACACCAGAATAAATACTATACATAACATCGAATATTCATGCATAACATTAAAGAAATGATACACATACATTGCTCATAAAGATTCTCATAAAATAAAAAATTAATTACTAAAAATATGATTTTCAGTATAACAACCCTAACAATCTCCAACTTTTACTCAAAACCATGCTGCCATAAATCTAACTCCCATGCTCTCTATATGACTATCAAAAGTCTTAGCCAATAAGCTCTTTTTAAAGGATCAGCAAGATTGTCTCCTGATGTAAGCACTATGTCAGACTGGAAATCTGAGTCTATGTACCCCAAATGTACTAGACTGTATGCCTGGTAAACCAACATATAATCCATAGTCCTTTTTAGGTACTTGATTATATTCTTTATCGCAATTCAATGCTCCTGCCCTAAATTAAACTGATATCTGCTATCCACGCCAACGGCAAAGCATATGTCGGGTCTAGTACAAAGTATAGCATACATGAGGCTTCCTACTATCAAAGCATAAGGAACTGCCTTCATCTTCTCTATCTCTTCAAGTGTCTTAGGATACTGATCCTTAGATAGAGTGATTCCATGCGTGAAAGGGAAAAACCCTTTCTTGGAATCCTGCATGCTAAAACGAGCAAGGATATCATTGATATACTTTGCTTGTGATAAACCCAATATCTTTTGTTTCTGATCTCGCACAAGCTTGATCCCAATGATGTGACTAGCTTCTCTCAATTCCTTCATATCGAACTGTTTTGATAACTATACTTTAATCGTAGATAATGTTCCCATATCATTTCCGATGAGCAAGATATCATCTACATAAAATACTAAAAAGAACACCACGCTTTCGTCACGCTTCTTGTACACACAGGACTCATCTAGACTTTGATCAAAACCATAAGACTTAATGACTTGATCAAACTGAGTGTTCTATGACCTCGATACCTGCTTAAGTCCATAAATGAATCTCTTAAGCTTACACAACAAGTGTTCCTGGCCCTTTGTAATGAATCCATCGAGTTGTATCATATAGATACACTCGTCAAGACTTGTTAAGGAAAGTTATCTTGACCTCCATTTGTCAGATTTCGTAATCAAAATGAGCGGCAATGAGTAAGAGAATCCGGATAGACTTAAGCATAGCTACCACCGAAAAAGTTTTCTCATAATTGATCCATTCTTTCCGAGTGAACCCTTTAGCAACAAGCCAAGCTTTGAAGGTTTTGACCTTTCCGTTTGCTCCTCTCTTCCTCTTGTAGATCCACTTGCATCCAATAAATTTTATCTCTTTAGGTGTTTCTACAAGTTTTCGGACCTGATTGGAATATATAGATTCGATTTCAGAATTCAAAGCCCTTTACCAAAGATCTGCATCTTTGTCTTGAAGTGCTTTATTGTAGTTACAGGGCTCGATATCTAGTTCTACCGGGATCCTGTCAAAAGACTCTTTCGAGAACATATATAGGTTAGGTTGACGAACAACCGTCCCACTATGACGAGGCATTACCAGTGTCTGTGTACTAGCAGTAACACGTTGTGTAGAATTAGAACCCTGTGCATCAGCATCCTGTTCTTGATTTTCACATGTCCCGATAATCCTCCCACTACGACGAGGTAATGAGATATTAGTGACTTGTTCATCCGTTCTACTAGTATTTCCTCTTAGTTCTTCTAGAATAATATTGCTTTTGGGCCTGTGATGCATAATATAATCATCTTTCAAGAATCGAGCATTGGTGTTAATAATGACCTTATGATCCTTAGGAATATAAAACAGACCACCATTCGTTCTCTTGGGATTCCCTATAAAAAAACAGACTTCTGTACTCGGTTCCAACTTATTCGCGTTCCCTTTCAGCACATGTGCTGGACACTCGCAAATTCAAATGTGTTTTAGACTAGCCTTACGCCCGGTCCACAATTCTGTCGGAGTAGAAGGTATTGACTTAGAAGGTACCAAATTCAGAATGTAAGCCACTATCTCTAAAGCGAGTTCCCAAAACGAATCAGATAAACCTGAATAACTCATCATAGACCTTACCTTTTCTAAAAGAGTCCTATTCCTTCTTTCTGCTACACTATTTTGCTGCGGAGTGCCAGGTGCAGTCAACTGGGATGTAATCCCTTTTGATGATAAGTAGTCCTCAAACTCACCAAAGAGATATTTTTCACCACGGTCAGATCGTAGTGATTTGGTACTTTTACCCAGACGCTTCTCCGCCTCCGCCTTGAATTCTTTGAATTTCTCAAAGCATTCAGACTAATGGTAAATCAGGTAAATGTATCCATACCTTGAGTAGTCATCAATGAAACTGACAAAGTACTCAAAGCCACCTCTAGCCCGAATTGTCATAGGACCACACATACAAAAATGAACCAGCTCTAGCGGTTCTTTAGCTCTGTAGCCTTTGGCCAAAAAGGGCTCCCTGGTCATCTTACCCTCTAAGCAAGATTCACATACTGGAAGTGCTCCCACTTTCAATGAACTCAAAAGTCCATCTTCTACTAGTCTGTTTGTCCTTTTTAGATTAATATGACCCAAGCGTAACTGCCAAAGAAACGTTTGGTTCATTAAAGAAGGAAACTTTCTCTTAAATAATAATATAGATGTATTATTCGTTTCAGTCAGTTACAGTGTATGAGAGATTAGAGTAATAATATAAAAATCATCCACCAATGTACCAGAACAGATAACCTGTTTATTATCCTTAATAACCACAGAGTTATTAAAATAAACCAAATATCTGCCTTTAGCCAATCTAGAAACAGAAACGAAGTTCCTTCTAATGGTAGGTACATAAAGACAATCTCTCATTATTAAAACCCAATCTCTATTAAAACTGAGAGTGACATCTCCTACTGCAATTGCTGTTACCTTTGTATTGTTGCCCATATACAGGTAAATCTACCCATCACTAAGTTATCAGGTTTTCTAAAATCCATGTATTGAATTGCATACATGATTAGTGGCTCCCATATATACACATTAGGTACCGATAAATAACACCGCTAAATATGTTTTCACAACCGGTGAAAAAATTACCATGTCTGTTCTGCCTTTTGAGAAATACTAGACATAGTTTTTTCCAGTGCCGAGTCTGATTGTAGTGAAAAGAATGCCTTTCGATTTTTTCACACCAGTCCGTGACCCAATAACTACCTTGGAAATCGTGTCTTTCGGTTTCTGAAACTTCTTCTTCTTCATACCTTTCAGCTCAGAGGAAAAAACCTTTTTAAAAAATAAACACATTTTCTGGTATTAAATAAAATACTATTTGTAGTTAAAGTTATATCCAAGCTACATTTTCAGTTAACAAAATTCAGTCCCATTAGTTTGTTTTCTTTGAGTATTAAAGCGAGTGGGTTGAAAATCATTTTAATTCTGAGAATCACATAATTAAAAAAAATCATTAATTATGATGAACAAAACTTTGAATTTATTTTAATTTGGTTCCCTCTACTATTTTAAAATTAATTCGCCAGCAGCCTGGCAACCTGAGAATAGTATGCCTCGACGGGATGACGTCTACTATCATTCATAAGACCAAACAGGCCAATTTCTTTTAATTTTACTATCTAGGCAACTGACCATGCCAAGTAAAATTAAATAACTGACATAGTTTCGGTCAAGTATAATAGTAGTGACTCATATGGAGAGAATATTATTATATACAGTTAAGTGTTAATTATTACCTAATTCCAAATTAATCGCTTCGCAATGAACCCTTTAGATGGAGAAGTAATCCACACAAATAATTATCCAGAATTATCCCTAAATGAGGTTTGTACTGGTGATACGACAATTAATTTGTCCGTTGGGGAGGAAGACCTTACTGTGGACACGGAGGGTTTAATTGCATCACCTACAAACTGGTAATGGAGACCGTGGGATTTATCTATAAATAAATTCTCTCTCCCACTTAGATTTTTAAATATTTTTTAGGGTTATAAAAATTTATTTAATTAAAATAAATTTATTAATTTCGAAAAACACACAATCTAAAAGAATCAAACATCTTCCCATGTACACGATTCCAAATATTCTGATTTATCAAACCATCTTTTCGTGTTTAAATGCGTAACAAATAAAATTTAATAAA
>JAUMHN010317298.1:0-18221 GCA_032360265.1 Heliamphora ciliata | reverse complement strand
CACTACGTTCGAGGATCGCGTAAGGGAATACAGTAGAAGATCTGACTGGAGCTTTAACTCGGAATCAAGTCGTAGTTTAAGATTAGATCTACAAGAAGTATTCTTCTAAATTAACTTTGGTTGCACCGATTTTATTTTTAATCGTTTTTCGTCAAAAGTTTTATCTGGAGCCCGTTTCAGCGTTTGCCCGTCCAGTTAATTTTTTTACCGAAAATCGTTTTACAAAAATAATGATCTTAGCAGTATTACATCCAACAATATGTTCGTATTCGCAAACTCTAGGATACACGTTAGTTTAGACTTGTTGCATCATTATGGGAAATGGTACGCTTATAGGATAAAGCTTTTAGGCTAATGCTAGTCAACGACCCCAGCGTCATAAGTGTGCGAAGTGATCTCTGAAAGTTGTTGTAGCAGTCAGTTTAAGATTCTAACAAGATGAAACAACTTATGTAGTTGAAACTATAAGCCCGACCTTGTCCACACCCTCAACCGGGAATAACTTGAGTAAACGAGGATGCAACTTCGAGGAGAGCTCAATAAAGATCCGAAGAAAGGTACTCTAAAAGAAAAGCGGTTCTGTTGATACAAGCCCTATGGAAACACCACGGAAGTAAGATGGTCAATTTGAAAACAAGGAGAAGTAATGCAAATAAACCATCCACAATCTTTCACACAAAGAAGTATGGGGCAAAATTTTGAAGACAAAATATATTTTAAGAGAGGTAGATTGTAAGGACCCGGTTCAAATCCTTGCATTAGTGATAGTTAGCTTATGAGATCTTAGGTCGCTAAGATGTTGGGAACCCTTGTTCGATTAGAAACTCTAATTCGATTCAAAAATCCTAGAAGGCTGAATACTCAAGAGGCAAAATCCTAATACCCGGAGAAAACTCCGAACATCCTAAATTAGGTAATTCTCATGAAATATTAAATTAAAAATCAAACAATTCTTATAAAAGGGCAATATGACCATTTTGCCCCTAATGCACCAAAAAATCTAAAAAATTTAAATTTTGATACATGGATACTCTAAATTAAATATTTAAATTGAAATTATAAAAAAAAAGACAAAATAACAAAAAAATGACCAAAATATCCCCTAGTGACTGGCTATACCTAGGAGTGTATGCCAAAAAGTTACTTTTTGCATTTTAAGCTTAAAATAAGAAAAAGATGTACAAATCAAGTATCATGATAACCCACAAATATTCAAAGAAGTAATATTCATAATAATATAATATTTTATACCAACAAAAGCAAATAAATCATTATTGAAGTTCTAATACCTAATTAAGCTAAAAAGTTACATCATGTCAAACTAACTTAATTTGACTTAATTTGCTTATACCTAATTAATCAAATATTGTCATAATTATAATAAATCATGAAAATACTAAAATAATCGTAAACTCACTAAAATAATAAGTTTTGATAGATAGGGAGACCAAAAAGATACATTGGATTAATTTTTGAAACATTTTCTTAGACAATGTAGTACCAAAACATCACCAAACAAACAATTAAAGCAAAAATCAGATTTTGGTCTTCCCAAACCTGCCCTAGTCGAAATTCACCTGCAAAAATCTGATTCTAAATTTCTTAATTACAGTAAGAAATTACATGCCACATCGATAATTACTTCCACAAACTCTTCCTCTATAAAATGAAAGACTTGAGCACCATTCTTCCCTCCTCCATATTCGGCCAACAAGAGAGAGAGAGAGAGACCAAACCTCTAAACTCTCTAATTAAACTCATTCCAAACTCCTATCAATTCATCTCTTAAAACACAATGAAGAACAAGAATCAAAACATGAATTACAAATGCGTCATAGTAAGAAGTAAGGGACTGTTAAGAACTTTTGTGGTTTGATATGTGTTTGTGTGATGCTATTTTTAAATTTTATGACTTTGATATGCTCTGAAGTTTTGATATATAAGTGTATAAGCCATGCATACAAAGAAAATGGACCAAAACTTGACATACACAATGCTAGGTGGCTAGAACATAACTAGGCTTGAGATTTAAGGTTTTTTAGTTTTTGTTTTGATCTTTGAAACATTATAACTAAATCTAGAAAAATGTTCTGAGTGTGTTCTTTATGTGAAACCTAAATTTTTATGTTATCTTTCATCTAAAATTTTTTTGAACTGATTTGAATGGATAGAATCTAAGATAAAGCATTTCTACCAAAATATGTAATTTTTAGACCAATATAGATTGCAAAACCCAAAAGCCCATTTTTAAACGTGAACTGAGCTTATGTGTCTTCATGAAAGTTGTAGAAAATATATTTATCTAGCTACCCACCAAACATAATCCCTAGATGTTGAGTTTTATGTGGTCAAATCACCTCTAAAACTCTCTATTTTAGTTTAGTGACTAAAAGAACTCTCTATTAAATATTTGTGTGCAACCCAAAACCTCTGTTTTTTTTTATCTTATTGAAAAGTGGTTTTCTTGAAAAATGTTAGGGACATTGTAATCTAGTTTCTAGCCATAAATTAGATCCAAAAGCCTATGTATGATACCCAAAATTATTTTTAAACTCTTTGTTAAAAATTAACTTTGTTGAGTGTTATTTCTCCAACATTTGCTTAAATACTACCCTGATCACTCTTCATGAAACTTGTAGAGAATATCTTGAACTAAAATATATCCAAAATTGAGCTTAGTAGGACCTATTTTAATACCCAAAAATTGAGACCAACACCCATTTTCAGTAAATTTTCTAAGCAGTGCTGAATCGTTTTCACTTGTGAGGCTTATATCTCTTAGTTACCTTAGGATTGAGTCTTAGTGTTCTACATAAGAGTGGTGGAGTATATTTTTATCTGAAATGTGGCCAAAAACTAGAACCTAATCAAAATCTAAGTATCTCAAAATGCTGTTGTAGTATACAAATAAGTGGTTGGAAGTTGGCTAATAAATGGTTAAGTGTATGGTGAAGCATGCTTTTATTGTGTGACATGATTTACATGTTTTATTTGATTTAAATTAAGTGAATACTAATTTAATGTAAATATATGTTGAAGAGTGAACATGCCGAGAGATTACAATCGAAAGTTGTACCCTATACTTTAAATGGTTGTACCTTGTGCTTTAAAGACTTGTACCTTATGCTATGTTAGTTTGTACATTTGCCATTATTAGTTCTAGAAAACCCAAGAGGGGGGTGAATTGGGTCTTAAAAAGATAATAACAATTTCAAAAACCCTTTAATATTGCAAACAAAAATAGCGAGTATAAACAAAGAATAAAGCAATGCAAATAATAAAGAGGTTAAGGATATAGAAAATGAACCAGACACCAAGATTTATAGTGGTACGGCTTCTTCTAAGCCTACGTCCACTCCTCAAGACTCCCATTGAGAATTTCACAAATCCAGAATGTTTACGGATACATTCAAAACCTTTTATAACTTCAAGACAATCCTACGAAAAACACGCCCTTATTTTTCTTCTAATCTCTTGAGTTCTTCTTTGATAAGATTTACGCACTCACTCAAAGGACAAAGGGTGACTCACCCTTGGATACAATAAATGGGATGATTTAATGAGTATCAATCACTCTCTTTACAGAAATGATTGGCAATAAATGAGAAGTAAAGAGATGAGATACAAGAGCTAGAGTTATGAACAATAATGAGAGCTTGAAGAGTTTTGGGTTTCAATCAAGCAATATAACAGTGAATATAGGTCTCTAGATGTTTTAAATGCTAAGGAGTAACTCCTTATATAAGCTCTTGAGTTTTCATGATCGTTGGAGGTAGGTGACAGCATTAAATGCCAAAAATCCAACCATTAAACTCTACCGCGTATTTTGAATTTCGTCGCAAGTGTCGACACATTTGCTTTTGGGTCGACACAAAATGTCTAGGGCATGGTTCTTCAAGTGATTAGGTCGACTCAGATCTTTTATTGTGTCGACACGATTTTTGTATTTTTCTCACCAACACAATGGTGTCAACACGAATAGTTTTTGTGTCGACTCAATTTGTTCTTCAGCCTTTCGGGAGGACCTTGTTATGTCGACCCTAAAAAGTGCAGGAACACTTGATAATTTTGTGTCAACACATTTGAATTTTAGTGTTGACTCAAAATTTCTTCAGGCAGGCTCGATAATTTTGTGTCGACTCATCTTCAATTTGCGTCGACTCACAAAATCTATAGGTGGCCACGGTACTTTTGTGTCGATTCATTTGCAATTTGTGTCAATTCAAAATTTTGAATAACTAAAGTGAAGAAACACTTTAGTGTCAACTCAAACTTGGTTTGTGCCGACTCCGTTTTAGTATAGAGAGACTCAACTCTTTTGTGTCGACTTAAATTTTATTTGTGTCGACTCAAAGTTTTGATTCCTAAAACATCTTCAACGAATATGTTAGGGTGTCAATTCATTTGCTCAAAGGTGTTGACACACATGAGATCTTTAAATATTCTGTCTTAAAGTGTTGATTCAATTATCATTGGGGTCAACACAAAATATTCTCATTCAAGAATACTTAAGTATTTAATCCATTTAAGAGATGAGTTATCTCATATGGCTAAAGGTGTCAACTCATTTGTTCATATTGTACCAACACTACCTTTTTAGAAATAATAAATATTATCATTTTAAATCAATTTATTCTTAGAAAATGAATTATAAAAATCATCAAAATCTAGATAAAAAGTCATTGAGCTAACAATATCTCATTTTTTTGATAATTACAACAATTTTAACAAATTTTAGACAATATTTAAAAAGATTTTCAACAAGGGTTCTTCCCTTATTGTTATGCCTTAAACATGATATGCAATCACAATAGTTAGGCATACAACAACAGTGTGTGAAGTATTTTTCAGAAGCATTTTGAGTTTAATAAAATTTGTGCATCAAATCAAATATGTGGGAAGTATTTTTCAAATCCCAAACACCAATCATAAAAAATATAAATAGAGAGCATGCTATCAAAAGGGATTTCAACAAGGATTTCACACTCACAATCGTATAAATATTTATCCATAATCATAAAAGAGAATATGTTCCAACCATTCACTGCACAACCAATCATCATAAAAACAAAAAGAAATGTATGTTTAAAGTTACAACATTTCCTTTATATTAACCATAAAAACTTTTGAATGTTAAAAAGTTTGTAAATGTTTTCACTTCTTCTCCACTTCTTCCTTTACCTTTTCTTCTCCCCTTTTGAAATTGTCAAAGGGTTGAAGTCATTGATCATCCATAAACTTCTTGAATTTCTTTTTCTCTTCTTGCTTCTGGCATCTCTCGGAGGCTTTTTCTTTGGAGGAATAAGTGCATTCATCCTTCTTTTTCGTAGCAACCATGGCATCCAAAGTAGCAGCAAGAGCCAAATCTGCTTCACGCTTTATTCGTGCAGCTTTTCTTCCTTTGATTCATTGGGCTTAAACTATTTGCCCTAAGCATCTTGCAGCCATTTGAGATGCTCTTGAACTACTGTGACAATGCCTTAGTCATATTCCATTCGAACCTATTGAAGGATCGCGTTATTACAGATGACTATGGAGACAAGACTGTCATCCATTGTCCTGCAAAGGGCTCTCCCAGTATCTGTTGCATTTTTAACATCACGCCGAAGGGCTCTATTGGTTTTGTCTAAATGTTTGACTTTATTAGATAAAGAGGATATGATGCTACTTACGTCAAACATGTATTGGTCAATTTTGGTTTGAAAAGAGGTCAAAGAAGAGGATAAACATTTAACTAAAGACACGACTTCAGAAAGATCAACGAGAGAAGCAACAGAGAACGTAGGAGTAGCAGACGGAACATCAATATGTGCAGGAGGAGGAGAAGCATGCAATGGAATAGAGGAAGGTCCTGGTGTGTCAGTCCTAGTGGATGGTGGAGCAGGGGAATCAAAATCTACTCTAATGGGAGAGAAGTCTCGTGAGGCAGAGGGATTTTTGGGAATGGATGGAGTACCATGGCGAGTGGTCCAAACTCTGTTAATTTTGAAAATCTGTATATGTTTCAAAGTAGGAGCCCCATACAGGTCATATTTTGAGAAATGAACCATTTTCTCAACAGAAAGGTTAATACCAAAATGGCAAAAAACTTTGGTCAGGAACATACCACGGGGGAGGGAGGAGTTGGATTTGCTATCTGATTGGAGCATGTCAAAAATAAAGAGAAACCCTAAATCAAGGTTCTTTTATTCTAGAATACACCATATTATGAAAATGTGCATGTGTGAGTCATCCCTAAACTTTCCCATTTGTGGCAAAAAGATATGGTTGATCTTGTGGTGAAGGATTCTCATTTCTAGTTTAAGAGAGTTGGCCTCTAGGGTTTTGGAGGGATTAATTTCATCAACCTCAAATATTTGTCTAACCGCATCATGAAAAGAAAATCCAACTATGTCGATAGACCTCTTATTGCAGGGAACAAATATCTCACCCTTAGGGACGCAAAGAATTTCATTAAGAATAGAGGGGGTCAAGTAGATTTTGGTTCCGTTCACCCAAGAGGTGATGGTGGTGCTCGGGATAGATGCAATGTGGAAATGTACATAGAAAAGCTTTACGAGCGTGGGATAGTGCAGGTCACGATCTTGAAGTAGTCTCTCCCACTCGAGAGTAGAGAACAAATCTCTAAAGCACATTTCTATGGAATTGAAGTAAGAGAAATCAACCGAATGGCCTGGGATTACCTTACGATTCAGTAACGAGGAGAAATATAGTTGCTGAAACTTGTTCGACTTGAAGCTTAGGGCCTTCGACATCGCAATTGCTTCAGTTCTCGTCGCCGCCGTCGTCTTTTTCTTCTTCTGTGCCATAGAGTTTGACGGGCCCTCATCTTTGGTGCGTTTGCTGCCTTTTCCCATTATTTGAGTAGTCATCTTAGATCATGTAGAGAGATTGAATAGAGGAGAAAAGATGATAGGACGACTCGTTTTTTAAAAGAGGGAAAAATGGTGGAAAATGAATAGTTAAGAGAGAGAGAGGAAACAACACAAATAGTGGGGGCCGGTGCCTATTAAATAGGCAAAAAGATTTGTATCGACACAAATAGCTTTTGAGTCGACTATTTTCTTCACGAGTGTGGGTGTCTGACGTTAGAAATTATATCAACACTTTTTCAGAGAGGGTCGACACTTTCGGCTATTTGAGTCGACACGTTTAAGCATTGGGTCGACCCAATTTTACCGAGAGCAAGAAATTGAAATTGAGTTGACACTATACAGAAATGGGTCTACACTTTTTCCCGTAGTGTTTCTTCCGTATAGTTTTGAGTCAACTCAAGTACACATGTGTTGACACTTTTTCAAGTAGGGTCGACACTTTTCACATATCAACTTAGAATATGAAAAACATTGAAATGCATTGAAAAAACATGCCAAGTTCTCTTCTTATATAGCATATTCTTTCTTCATTTAAAGGTTTAGTGAATATGTCTGCAAGTTGGAAATCTGTACCTATGAATTTAAGTTCAATATTACCTTTTTGCACACGATCACTTAAAAAGTGATGTATAATCTCAATGTGTTTTGTCCTGGAGTGTTGTATTGAGTTCTTGGATATATTGATTGCACTAGTGTTATCACATTTTATAGGGATATGATCTAAGCAAAAACCATAGTCCTCTAGTTGTTGTTTCATCTAAAGAACTTGTGCACAACAGCTACCAGCTGCTATGTACTTTGCCTCGGTTGTAGATAAGGCTACTGAGTTCAGGTTCTTGCTAAATCATGAGAATAGTGAGTGTCTTAGGAATTGACATGTTCCCTTGTACTTTTTCTATCCACTTTACATCTGACAAAATCAGCATCTAAATAACAAAATAACTCAAGGCTATTACTCTAGGATAGAATAATCCTAGGTTTATGTACCTAAGGGGTATCTAAAGATGCGCTTAACGGTTGTCGCATGTGATTCTTTTGAGTTAGATTGAAATCTAGCACACATGCAAACACTAAACATAATATCAAGACGGCTAGCAGTTAAGTATAGTACAGATCCGATCATACCTCTATATCGTTTTTCATCTACTGCTTTACCATTTTCATCCTTGTCAAGCTTTGTTGTAGGACACATCGAGATTCTCATAGGTTTTGCTTTCAGCATGTCAAACCTCTTCAATAGGTCCCTTGTGTACTTAGCTTGATTGATGTAGATTCCTTCTTGTGTTTACTTGTTTTGAAGTTCAAGAAAGTAGTTGAGTTCTCCCATCATACTCATCTCAAATTCTCCCTGCATATACTTAACAAAATCCTTGTAAAGAAATTCGTTAGTTGCACCAAAAATAATATCATCTACATAAATTTGGACAACTAGCATATCATTTTCTTGAGACTTGATGGAAAGAGTGGTATCAATTTTTTCTCTAGAAAACTCATTTTCAATCAAGAATTTACTAAGTCTTTCATACCATGCTCTAGGTGCCTGCTTTAAAACATAAAGTGCCTTAGTAAGTTTGTAAACATGGTTTGGAAAATCTGAATTTTTAAAGCCAAGAGATTGTTTCACAAAAACTTCATTAGAGATTAAACCATTTAAAAAGGCACTTTTAACATCCATTTGATATAGTTTGAAATTTTTAAAGTATGCAAAAGTAAGCAACATCCTAATGGCTTCAAGCCTAGACATATGAGCAAAAATCTCATCAAAATCGATGCCTTCTTCTTGATTGCAACCTTGGGCTACCAATCGAGTTTTGTTCCTAAGAACTACTCCATTCTCATTGATTTTGTTTCTAAAAATCCATTTGTACAGATGATTGAGTGTTCCATAGGTCTTGGGACTAAAGTTCAAAACGTATTTCTTTTAAATTTGTTAAGCTCTTCTTTTTTTGGGTAATTGGTTAAGCTCTTCTTGCATAGCCAAGGTCCAAAACTCATCGTTTTTGATTTCTTCAAAATATTTTTATTCAATCTGGGAAAGAAATGCTAAATTACCACAAACATTATGTAGAGAAGATCGAGTTTTGATACCTTGAGATGGATCATCAATGATAAGATCTTTTGGGTGACCATTAGCATACCTTCACTCCTTAGGCAAGTCTGAATTTTCAAGATTTGAAGGTCTAGCAGCCTGCTGAACTTCATTTTGTTGATTTAGCTCATCTTAGTCTTTAATAAAGATATATTCAACACCTTTTTCTATGTCAATCAAATTATCTTTACAATATTTCTTTGAAGAACCAAGATTAGCTTCGTCAAATATCACATGTATAGATTCATCAAGAACTAGGGTCCTTTTTTTGAAGACTCTATAGGCTTTACTAGATAAAGAATATACTAGAAAAATACCTTCATCAGATTTTGCATCGAACTTGCCTAAAAGTTCTTTGTTGTTGTTCAAAACAAAACATTGGCACCCAAAGGTGCGAAAATAGCTGATGTTAGGTTTTTTTCCATTCCATAGCTCATATGGGTTTTTCTTGAGATAAGCTCATATCATGGCTCAGTTCACGATAAAACAAGCTATGTTGACAGCCTCGGCCCAAAAGTATCGTGGTAGATTATTTTCACAAGCATGGTTCTAGCCATTTCTTCTAATGTCCTATTCTTCCTCTCAACAACTCCATTTTGTTGAGGGATTTTAGAAGCAGAGAAGTTATGGTTAATACCATTTTCATCACAAAATGTTTTAAAATCTTTGTTTTTAAATTCTCTACCATGATTACTTCAGATACTTGTGATTTAAAAACCTTTTTCATTTTGAACTCTTATGAGCTAAGAAAAGCATCCAAGTGTATCTAGAGAAGTCATCAACAATAACAAATGCATATCTCTTGTCTCAGAGGTTTAGAGTCCTTGTTGGACTAAATAAGTCCATTTGGAATAGTTGTAAGGGCCTAGAAGTTGAAATATCATTTTTGGAATGAAAAAAACTTCTAACTTGTTTGTCTTGTTGACATGTATCACACACTGTCTTTTTTAAAATTGATTTGGGGTAACTCAATCACCAATTCATTTTTAAAAGTTTATAAATCAAGTTCATGTGTGCATGTCCAAGCCTTCTATGCCATAACCAACTATTATCACTTAAGGTGGCTAAGCACTTAGTGTCATTTTTAGAAAGGTCATTTAGATTGAATGTATAAATATTTTCATGCCTAAGACCTTTAAAAATAACTTTGTTATTGGTTGAATCTTCAAAAATACACTTAGCATGATTAAAGACAACTTTCTGGCCTTTGTCACAAAGTTGGCTTATGCTAAGAAGGTTACATTTCAAATCATTAACTAGCAAAATATTTTCAATAGAAGGGGAAGGAATTTTACCGATACAACCGATTCCTATGATTTTCCCTTTGCTATTGTCTCCAAATATTACAAATCCACCATTTTTTGGTTTGAGAGATGCAAACATCGATTTGTCATCTGTCATGTACCTTGAGCAAGCACTATCAACATACTACATTTCCTCTTTGAATGAGGACTTGAAACATACTTGCAAGAAGCATCAATTTTTGATTTTTGGTACTCAAATTTTCTTGGGTCCTTTTGAGTTAGTTCCTTGAGATATGTTCCTTTAGGAATCCAAACCTTCTTGATAGATAACTTAGAAGATTTTTTTGTGGACAATGTGTGACAATGTGTTCATTTTCATTGCAATGAAAATAAGTAACATTTGTATGATTAGAGAATGTTTTGACAAAAATATTGCTCAAGAACTTTTATTTCTTCTTTGGTTTATACCTAATCCCGGCTTTGTTGAAAACACATTTTTGCATACTGAGAAGTTTGTCTAAGTTGTCTTTCCAAGAGTGAACTTGTAAACAGTTTTAGTAAGGTCTTCAACCTTTTCATTTAGAACCTTATTTTCATCATTCAAAATAGAAACTTGTTTTAATAAAGCAAGTTTTTTATTTTTTAAGATTTCTATTTCACTTGAGGAGGAAAGAACCAACTTTTTAGGATAGAGTTCTTAGCACCCATTTTTTTCAATTCATCATGCAAATCTTTAAATGCATTTTATAGTTCATCTAGGGAGAAAGGGTCATGAGTTACCTCGTCATCTTCCTTAGCCATGAGGTATAGATTTGTAACCTCATTTTTTTCCCTTTCATCTTCGGAGCTACTGTCATCGCTTTCGCCCCATGCAGCTATCATAGCCTACTTGAACTCCTTTTTGAACTGCTTCTTGAGTTGAGGATATTCTGCCTTGACATGTCAGGTCTTTTTGCATTTATAGCAATTGATTTTGTCTTTCTTGTGATCGGTTTTGAATTTACTTGAATTTGGTAGGCTCGCCTTTGTACCCTTCATTTTTGAAGAATCTTCTCCCTCATTATTTCTTATTTCTAAGAAACTGTTTGAATTTCTTCGTGATGAGGGCCAAATCTTTGTTCTCATCACTTGAGGAGTCTTCATCAGATTTTTCGTCATGAGTTGAAGACTTGAAGGCAATGCCCTTCTTCTTCTTGTTCTCATCCTCATCGTCCATCTTGATATTCATCTCACGAGTCATGAGAGATCCAAGAAGTTCCTCCAAGCTAAGTGTGTTGACGTCTTTAGCTTCTTGGATAGTTGTGACCTTAGCTTCCCAGTTCTTTGGCATGCACCTAAGAATTTTTCTTACCATTTCTGCATTGGAATAAATCTTGTCAAGAGATTTTAGTCCATTGATAATATCAGTAAAGCTAGTAAACATGTTAGAAATGGTTTCATCATACTTCATTTTAAATAATTCATAGTTGTGAATAAGCATGCTTATTTTGGACTCCTTTCCTTGGCGATGCCACATGTTGAGATCCTATTGAACTCATTTAAGTTAAGCAAGTAATATAAGAGATTCATGGCTTTAGCATTCTTTTGAATTTCTCTAATGTCATTTTTGGTCTATTTAGTTTCTGGTTTAGGAACGATTGTTCCTTCAACAGTCTTAGTGGGACTTTTTGGTCCATTTATGATAACCCTCTAAATATTATAATCTACAGCTTGAATGTAGATTCTCATTCTAGCCTTCCAATAATTATAGTTTGTTCCATTGAACAAGGGAGGTCTATTGGTGGATTGACCTTCAGATTGGATAAATCTGATGCTAGTGATTGCCATATAAACTTTTAGACTGTTAAGTCAAAAAACAAGAACCTATGCTCTAATACCAATTGTTAGTTCTAGGCAACCTAAGAGTGGGGTGAATTGGGTTTTAAAAAGATAATAAAAATTTAAAAATCTTTTGATATTGCAAACAAAAATAGCAAGTATGAACAAAAAATAAAGCAATGCAAATATTAAAGAGGTTAGGGATACAGAAAATGAACCAGACACCATAGTGGTTCGACTTCTTCTAAGCCTGCGTCCACTTCTCAAGACTTCCATTGAGAATTTACTAATCCAGAATGTTTGCGAGTGCATTCAAAATCTTTTACAACTTCAAGACGATCCTACGAAAAACACGCCCCTGTTTTTCTTCTAATCTCTTGAGTTCTTCTTTAATGAGATTTACCCATTCACTCAAAGGACAAATGGTGACTCACCATTGGATACAATAAATAGAATGATTTAATGCGTATCACTCACTCTCTTTATAGAAATGATTGGCAATAAATGAGAAGTAAACAGATGAGATACAAGAGCTGGAATTATGAACAATAAATGAGAGCTTAAAGGGATTTAACTTCGAATCAAGCAATACAACAGTGAATCTATGTCTCAAGATGTTTTAAATGCTGAGGAGTAACTCCTTATATAAGCTCTTGAGGTTTCATGACCGTTGGAGGTAGGTGAGAGCATTAAATGCCAAAAATTTGACTGTTGAACTCTGTCACGTATTTTGAATTTCGTCATAGGTGTAAACACATTTGCTTTTGGGTTGACACAAAATGTCTAGAGCATGGTTCTTCAAGTGATTGGGTCAACTCAGATCTTTTGTGGTGTCGATACGATTTCTGCATTCTTCTCAGCAACACAACGGTGTCAACACTAATGGTTTTTGTGTCGAATTAATTTGTTCTTCAGCTTTTCGTGAGGGGCCTGTTGTGTTGACTCATTATGCCTTTTGTGTCAATACTAAAAAGTGCAGAAACCCTTAGTGATTTTGTGTCAACTCATTTGGACTTTGGTGTCGACTCAAACTTTCTTCAGGTGGGCTCGGTAATTTTGTGTCAACTCATCTTCAATTTGTGTCGATTCACAAAATTTGCAGGCGGCCACAGTACCTTTTTGTCGACTCATTTGCAATTTGTGTCGACTCAAAATTCTAGATAACTAAGGTGAAGAAACACTTTAGCGTCGACTCAAACTTAGTTTATGTCGACTCCTTTTGAGTATAAAGAGACTCGGCTCTTTTGATACCTGAAACATCTTCATCAAATATGTAGAGTGTCAACTCATTTGCTCAAAGGTGTTGACACACTTGAGATCTTCAAGGATTCTTTGCCTTAAAATGTTGACTAAATTATCAATTGGGATCAACACAAAATATTCTCATTCAAGAATACTTAAGTGTTTAATCCATTTGAGAGATGAGTCATCTCATATGGCTAAAGGTGTCAACTCATTTGTTCATATTATGTCAACACTACCTTTTTGAAAATAATAAATATTATCCTTTTAAATTAATTTATTTTTAGAAAATAAATTATGAAATCATCAAAATCTAAATAAAAAGCCCTAGGGTTAATAGACATGCTTAGTGTTCTGCCATGCTATAAGTAGCTGTACTTCTAGATATATGTTGTACCATTGTGGATATTGTCATCATTACATTGATAGCGCGTTGGAGTCCTTCTTGTATATGTTCATACCATTATAGGTATGGAAATGTTGGAGTCATCATTCCTTTGGTTATAAGTCTAGTGCGTCCCTGATTGCCAATTTTATGAAATGTTTTGGGATATATTCCCAGTGTACACCCTGGGTACATCCCCGGTGTATGCAAATTGTTTGTGATTGACATTGTTGGGCACCATGGGTTTGTCATTAGAATTATGACTGTGACGTCCCATCTTCCGGGCACATCGTGACATACATAAATATAAATAAAGGGATGTTCTAGCTATTCGTTCGAATTTACATATCATAAATATTACATCTTTAAGAGTTTTAAATTGTTCAAAAGTACATAGCGTTTATAGTTTCACCTAGAAATTTCAAAAATTACAATAAGCACAGGGAAACTGGACAAAAGAACAAAAGGAAAAGATTTAAATCTTCTGCAAGCATTGTCAGGATTCTCCTGCTCCTGGGACTTCCACTGGTAATTGTAGCTTTCCTCTCCTTTGGGGACCTCATTTTCAAAGATTTCATTTTCCTTACCTGTGGCACGAATGCCATGAGTCAAAGCCTAGAAGAAAATACTCTAACCTTCTAACTAATCTCACAACACAAAATATTCTGCAACGTATATCGTATAACACCCAGTACAATTTATAGTCAAGGAGATAGACCAATTTGACAATTATAGCATGGAAAGCATATATAAGAACAAGTGTATGTGATGCAAATGAATGCGATGCGAGTGTCCAACCCGACAGATATCTAGAATCATAACAGGAATTCCACGCCGGGAATTACCATAGTAGATTTTATGGGAGTTGATCACAAAAGCCATTATCGCGCCTTGTTGCGAATAGTAAATGCGTACCTTGGCTTCATGCACCCCCACACTCTTAAGAATTTGTAGCAAGATTTTCGACCATTTCATAATTCATATAGAGTCTTATTCATTTTCTAGTGGGGTATTTTGTTAAAAATATAATTGGCAAAAAGTATTGCTTCTCCCTACAAGTTCTGAGGTAACCCAAAACTAATAAGTAAAGCATTTATCATTTGTTTTAAAGTTCTATTTTTTCGTTCAGCAACTCCATTTTGCTGTGGAGTATAGGGAGTTATTGTTTAATGGAAAATTTCATATTGTAGACAGAATTCACCGAAAAGTGATTCATATTTGCCTCTCTTAGCACTCCTTAAACCTTTAATCTTTCTACCATATCTACATAAAGTACTAGGAAGATCACCATGCTTCCGTTACGCTCCTTATACACACAAGACTCATTCGGACTTTAATCAAAATCATAAGACTTTATAGCTTGATCAAACCGAGTGTTTCAAGACCTCAATGCTTGCTTAAGTCTATAAATGAATCTCTTAAGCTTGCACATGTGCTTCTAGCCCTTTGCAATGAATCCGTATGGTTGTATCAGATAGACACATTCGTCAAGACTTTCGTTAAGAAAAGCTGTCTTGACGTCCATTTGCCAAATTTCGTAATCGAAATGTGCGGCAATGGATAAGAGAATCCAGATAGACTTAAGCATGGCTACCTACAAAAAGGTTTCTTTATAGTCGATCCCTTCTTTCTGAGTGAACCCTAAGCCTAGCTTTGAAGGTTTCAACCCTCCCGTTTGCTCCTCTCTTTTTCTTGTAGATCCACTTGCATCCAATTAGTTTTATCCCTTCAGGTGGTTCTACAAGTTCCCAGACCTTATTGGAATACATAGATTCAATCTCTGAATTTATAGCCCTTTACCAAAAATCTGCATCTTTGTCTTTTAGTGCTTCATTGTGCTTGATATCTAGTTCTGTCGGGATCTTATCAAACGACTCTCCCAAGAACATATATCGATCAGGTTGATGAATAACCCTCTCACTACAACAAGGCACTACCTGTATCTGTGTACTAGTAATAACAGGCTGTGCAAAATCTGAACCCTGTGCATCAGCACCCTATTCTTGATTTGCACATGTCCCGATAATTCTTCCACTACGACAAGGTAATGGAATATCAGTAGCTTGTGGTTTCTCTTCCCTTCTACTGGTATTTTCTCTTAGTTCTTCCAGAACAATTTTTCTATTGGGCATGTGGTCCATAATATAATCCTCTTCTAAGAATTGGGCATTCGTGCTAACAATGACCTTCGGATCCTTAGGATTACAAAATAGACTACCCTTCGTTCCCTTTGAATACTGCACAAAGAAATAGACTTCTGTTCTCGATTCCAACTTACCCGCATTCTCTTTCAGCACATGTGCAGAACACCCATAAATCCGAATGTGTTTCAAACTAGGCTTACGCCTGGTTCACAATTCTATGGGAGTAGAAGGTACTGACTTCGAAGGTACTATGTTCAGAATGTAAGCCGCTGTCTCTAAAGCAAGTCCACAAAACGAATCTAGTAAACCTAAATAACTTATCATTAACCTTACCATCTCCATAAGAGTCCTATTCCTTCTTTTTGCTACACCATTCTACTATGGAGTGCCAGGTGTAGTCAATTGGAATGTAATCTCATCTGATGGCAAGTAATCCTTAAACTCTCCAAAGAGGTATTCCCCACCCCGGTCGGATCGTAGTAATTTGATACTTTTACCCAGACACTTCTTCGCCTCCGCCTTGAATTTTTTGAATTTCTCAAAGTACTCAGATTTACGGTGCATCAGGTAAATGTATTCATACCTTGAATAGTCATCAATGAAACTGACGAAGTACTCAAAGCCACCTCTAGTCTGGATTATCATAGGACCACACACATTAGAATGAACCAGCTCCAATGGTTCTTAACTCTATAGCCTTTGGCTAGAAATGGCCTCTTGGTCATCTTACCCTCTAAGCAAGATTTACAGATTGGAAGTGCCTCCACTTCTAATGAACTCAAAGGTCCATCTGCTATCAGTCAGTTTATCCTTTTTAAATTAATATGACCTAAGCGTAAGTGCCAAAAAAATATTTGGTTCATTAAAGAAGAAAACTTTCTCTTATATGGTAATATAGATGTATTATTCGTTTTAGTCAGTTACAGTGTAGGAGAGATTGGAGTAATAATATAAAGATCATCCACCAATGTACCAGAACAAATAACCCGTTTATTATCCTTAATAACTACAAAGTTATTAAAATAAACCAAATATCCGTCTTTAGCCAATCTAGAAACGAAAACTAAGTTCCTTCTAATGGCTGGTACATAAAGACAATCTCTTAATATTAAAATCCGATCTCTACCAAAACTAAGAGTGACAGCTCCTACTGCAACTGCTGTTACCTTTGTATCATTGTCCATATGCAGGTAAATCTCTCCATCACTAATTTGTCGAGTTTTTTGGTACCCCTCCAATGAATTGCAGACATGATTAGTGGCTCCCATATCTACACACCAGGTACCGATAGATAACACCACTAAACATGTTTCCACAACTAGCGAATAGAAATTATCATGTTTGTTCTGCCTTCTGAGAAATACTAGACATAGCTCTTTCCAGTGTCGGGTCTGGTTGTAGTGAAAACATCTGCCTTTCGACTTTTTCACACCAGTCTGTGGCCCACTAACTATCCTGGAAATCGTGTCTCCCTATTTCTGAATCTTTTTCTTCTTCATGCCTTTCGGCCCAGAGGAAGAATTTTTTTCAGAAACAAACACATTTTCTGGTATTGAAGGAATACCATTTGTAGTTAAAACTATATTCAAGTTACATTTTCAGTCAATAAAATTCAGTCCCGTAAGTTTGTTTTCTTTAAGTATAGAAGCGAGTGGGTTGAAATCTATTTTAATCTTGAGAATTACATAATTAAAAAACCGTTAATTATGATGAGCAAAACTTTGAATTCATTTTAATTTGGTTCCTTCTACCATTTTAAAATTAACTCGTTAGCAGCCTAGTAACCTGAGAATAACATGCCTCATTGAGAGGACGTCTACTATCCTTCATAAAACCAGACAGGTCAATTCTTTTTAATTTTACCGTCTAGGCAATTGACCATACCAAGTAAAATTAAATAGCTAACATAATTTCGATCCAGTATATAATAGCATTGACTTAGTTGGTGAGAATACTATTATATACAATTAAGTGTTAACCATCACCTAATTCTAAATTAATCATTTCGCAATGAACCATTCAGTTGGAGAAGTGATCCACACTAATAATTATCCAGAATTATTCCTAAAGGAGGATTGTACTGGCGATACCGCAATTAATCTGTCCGTTGGGGAGGAAGCCCTTATTGTTGACACGTATGGTTTAATTGCATCGCCTACAAACTGGTGATGGAGACCGCGAGATTTATCTGTAAATAAATTTTCTCTCCTACTTAGATTTTTAAAACATTTTTTAAGGTTATAAAAATTCGTTTAATTGAAATAAATTTATTAATTTCGAAAGTCACACGATCTGAAAGAATCAAATATCTTAACCTGTACACAATTCCAAATATTTTGGTTTATTGAACCATCTTTTCGTGTTTAAATGCGTAACAAATAAAATTTAATAAATGCACAGTTTTTTCTTTAGCTTTTCAGTTAA
>JAUMHN010317188.1:0-18225 GCA_032360265.1 Heliamphora ciliata | reverse complement strand
GTGGAATAGCTGAGCCTTCAACTGGTCGTCGATCCCCATGGGAGAGAGAGTATTGACGTACAGTCTCAAATGAATTTAAGGATCACCAGTTCCATCAAACTTCTCCATTTTAAGCATTTTAGTATCTGAGAATAAACAAAGTCCCCTCGCATCTAGCATATATTCTTCAACACCCTTGGCCTTTTTAAGGACCTTCTCCATCCGGTCGATCTTCTCAGCAAACGCAGATTCTCTAAACTGAGCAATGTTTTCTTTTGTAACTATCACCTGACGAGGGATTTGTGGTGGTGGCAGAGTAACTTGTGCTCCATCGGGAACCTAATTATCATTCCAAAAGTCTTTCCCGTTACCATTTGGTTTGTCATGCTGTTCATTTAGTACCGACAAACGGGCTTGAATCACCTGAATCTGTGCCTGACATTGTACCAAGGCGAGTTTTACCTTTTGCAACGAGGTGAGGATAGGTTTGGTAATCAAATTTTCATAAAGTCTACTTTGTAATTTTCGGCGTGAAAGTCATATTATGGTCCCAGATGTATGTCGAGTTGGGTATTTGCATTCCATTCACTTGCATCACGTACTTGCACAATATATATATATATATATGCCCACCCTACCGTAAGTGTTAAATTTATCTGTCTCCTTGGCCTTAAGCTGTATTTGGTGTTATATAATATGTATTGTAGGATATTTTGTTATGAGTTTGTTAGAAGGTTTAGGAAATTTAATTTTGAGCTTTGGCTCATGGCATTCGTGCCGCAGGTGAATAAGAAGAATGTGAGACCCTGACCTATTTTTTTTTCTAGAGTTTTTCGACGCGCATTTAGTGTTTTGTTTTAGCATGTTTATATGTGTTTTTATGCATATTCGGGTTTAGATATGCATGCCGGGTTGGTTGTCAGGGCCGTTAGGCGCTGTGATGCGGGTTTCAATAAAAGAATTTGTGGCCTATAAATATTTCGCGTTAGATATTTTTAAAAGATATTTTCAAAACTTACAAGCTAAGTTTTTTATTCTTTGCCTTCTCCCTACCTTCTCAGGGGCCCAGGGTTCGATTTTCGATGATCCAACAGTTGATCCTTGTTATTGGCACGGTGGGTTACGAGTTCATCTGAACAAAATTTTATTCTAGAAAAGTTTGATTTTTCACGTGGATCGAGGCGTCAAGTTTCATTCGAGGCGTCGAGTCTTTGACTCAACGAGATAGAATCCTAGACTCTCATGTCTTATAAGGGTGCTACGTGTAATCGTGTGTGTTTTTACCGGTTAAACATGCATGAAAATTCGATTTATATTTCAAAAAAATTGGGTTTTGGTTTCAAAATGGGTTTTGTGTTGTTTCGGTTGGGTGAACTGGATTTTGAGGCTTTTCGTTTGGTGGTTCTTGATGTTTTGAGTTTGTATTTGTCCGTGGGTATCAAAAATATGTGGATTGGTAAGTTTATGTGTGTTTTGAAGTATCATAGTGAATGTTTGAGAGTTTTAGGGCTTAGAACATAAAATAGGGGAAAATCTGGGCTGTTCTCGGACGTCTGGGCGCTCGATCGCCCGTCTGTCGGCTCGAGTGGACTGGCTGTACATGGCTATTTTTTTTTTCATATCACCCTCATTCAGACTCAGAATTGGGTCGTTCTTGTACTCAAATTGAAGCCCCGAAAGTCGGCTTTCCAATGAAACCTCTCTCACAATGAAACTCGTTTTGTAGAAAAAGTTATGACCAAAAGAGTGAGGGTATGTCAAAATTTCTTAACTGTTTTTCACCCGTTTTTGGTTGAATGCTTTGAAAAAGGTTATTTTTCATCCTTATTGGAACTTTTTATCAAATTTCTTGTTCCTTGGGATGTTTATTGTTTTTGTGGTCGTGTGGTGGCCTTTTAGTCAATTGGGTTATGGGGCTCAATCGACTGCTCTCCTATAGTGATTTTTTAATTGATTGGATTATGGGGTCCTATAAATTGAAGTCACGGAGAGGATGATGGTCACGTCATGCGGGGTGTTGGGGCATAGTTGTGTGTGTGGTGGTTTTTGCATCGTTTGGTGCAGGGCGTGTGGGTCTGTTGTTTGTTTTGAAGATAGGGTTTTGGTGAGAATCGTTTTGTGGGAGGTTTTGGTTTTTTACATCGTTGGTTGTCCCGGTGAGTAGATGGGTCGTTCGGGTGAACGGGTGATGGGTGGGTGGCTTGTGATGTCTTATTAGGTTTTGTGGCGTTGTTATGTAGAACGTCGTGATTATACGTGTTTTCGTGCTTATAGAACTATGGTTAGTTTTATTCTTGCATGTTGTAGGACAGGTAAGTGGTCCTACGTGATCTTATGTGGTCTTGAAGTATTTAAGGCTTTGGTTTTGTATATGCATATGTTGATACAGTGTTATCCCATAGTATTCAGTGTTATCCTGTAGTATTCGGTGTTATTTCGTAGTATGCGGTATTATCCCGTGTTATGCGGTGTTATCCCGTGGTATGTGATATTATCCTATAGTGTGCGGTATTATCCCGTGGTCTATGATTTTACCCCGTATTATACGGTTTTATCCCGTGGATGTGTGTTTGAGTAGGGATCATCATCTTTGTGTTAGGACTGTTATTAAGGCTTGTGAAAGTTGGTTCTGTCTTGCATGTGGGGCTCGTGGGAGTCTTGGCTTGTAGGAGTCTATCTTTGCTGGTGAGAACATTGTGCTATATATATATAATTACCTTCTCAGCTCTGATGAGTCGTGATACAAAATCGTTTTCAAAACTATTTTCTTTGGGAATCTCGAAAGTCCTCGTATAAAATCGTTTTTCAACTGTTTTCTTCTAGAGCTCATATGAGTTCAGATATAAAATCATTTTTATGGCTCGTGTGAGATGAAAATTGTGTTGGAGGCAAGACTGCCAAGATCTTTGTTTTTGCATGCGATTAACGAAAAAAAAAATAACTGGACAGACAATCGCCAAAACGGGCTCCAAATAAAACTTTTGATGATGAACAATCAAAATAAAATTCATACATCCGAAGTTAATTTAGAAGAATACCTTTTTACCGGTTGAATCTTCAACTACGATTTGAATTCGTGTTAAAGCTCCTATCAGATCTTTTACTGTATTCCTTTATGCGATTTCTGGATATAGTGTGGGCTATAATCCTCTAAGAACTCATACCAGCAGAACCAAGACAGCTTTAGTCTTAGAAGACAAGTTATGAAACTGGTTCAGCCTACACGCATATATATAGGGCTATAACAGGAACCTAGGAAATAATTATGAGTAAGACTTCCAGTGGAACACAGACACGTATCAGCAATTTCTGCAATTAAGCAAACCTCATAGTGGTATTTGCAATTATAAAAAATCAGTAGCGATTTGTACAATTTTTATAAAATAATGAATTACAGCTCACACCACTAAAGAACTATAATTGCACTCTGACCCATAATCTTAAGGCCATATAGCATTGAGCTCATGTTATTAAATACTTAGCATTTCTCCCCACGTTAAGATTCTCTATACCTGCCAATTAAATTTAATTACTGACAATTTAATTTAATTGGCATCTTGATATTTCTTAAATCCTTCTGCTTAACTTATTTGATCGCCAGATAATTAAATTCACATGTAGGGTTTGGCCCAGTCAAAACTTATAAGCTTTCTTAAGGAGGTATCGTCAATCCTGATCTTTCGGGATGTAGATTCCGTCAATAATTAATATTTACCATATAAATAATACCGCTATCCAACTCACCGAAAATATAGACCTATATAAGATCGCCGCCTCTAATGAATCAAAATAACGAATATTAAATATACGCAAATCAATAATTATTTCAGGATTAAGATGATAGGCACCATTCATAATAACCTTGGGGTATGAATTAATTTATATAGTCAGTATAAAATTAATTATCCCAAATACCTCGTTCAATACACACAAAGTGTACTGGCACAGAGAGTCGAAACAATAGACGACACTATTATCTGTTCCCCGTAATCAAGACAGGTCTACTAAAACTCTGTACCACAGTCGTACCGTTGGTATGTTCATTACCATTTAAACTGTGAACATAAAACTTATATTCTGGAAGAACCTAAAATTTGATCTTCTGTGTGCAAGCCGTAATCTATACACCAGATTAAATACTATACAGACTATCGAATATCCATGCGTAACATTAAAGAAATGATACACAGACATTACTCATAAAGATTCTCGTAAAATAAAAAATTAATTTTATTATAATAATATTAAATACTAAAAACATGATTTTCAGTATACCAACCCTAACAAACTACACCTCGTTTTCTGAGCATGTTTTGTTTATAATGCATGCTTGTCTAGTTTCTGCTAAGCTTTGGCTCACAGTGTGGGATTTAAAATATTTTTCAGATACCGATCACGCTGGTTGATTCAAGGTTGCGGATTGAGGTGGAAGATCTGTAGTATTCCTTTTTGTTCTTTTGAACCATGTATGTTTATATGTTTTTCGGTGTTGAAATCGTGTAATGTAAGCCTTTTTGGCGGATATATTTAATACACGTACGCTTTACTTTGTGAGTAAATATCGGGTTGGATGTTTTATTTGGTTGTTTATTCGTGTTTCATGTGACCTGAAATTTGGGGCGTGAAAAAGAATTTTTTGAGGAGGGTGTACCCGTAAGGGAAAAAGATTTCGAGGAGCAGGGTGAGTGGCAGGATCCAACTGATCCCAACAACGCCATTTGAAGAATTTGAATTTTCTTCCTTTTTGATCTTTTGTTCAGTTTCCACGGGCATATTATAACTTTTGTTGAATTCTCTGGATAACTGTAATCGTTATATATTTTGAACAAGTTCTGAACTTTTAATAATGAAGTATTTATCATATGTAATTATGAATGCATGGCCAGAATATCTCCCTTAATTACAGTTATGTATGTCCCGACGTGCTTGTAAGACGGGGCTTCACATGTTAGATAACTAGGTGGACGAGATAAGGTCAGAGGCGGATGCTAAGGGCAAGACAAAGTTTGAAACTCGAGACGATGTGTTGTGGTTTGGCCATAGATTGTATGTGCCAAGTAATGACGAGTTAAGGAAACAAATTTTATATGAGGCGCATAATTCGGCGTACACCATGCATGCTGGAACTATAAAGATGTATAGAGATTTGAAGGAGCATTACTGGTGGAGCAGGATGAAGAAGGACGTTGTAAACTTTGTGGCAAGATGTTTGGTATGTCAACAAGTTAAGATCGAACACCAAAAGCCAACGGGATTTTTATAACCGTTACTTATGCCTAAATTGAAGTAGGTAACATATCACTATGGACCTTGTAATTAGGTTGCCTCGATCACCAAAAGGTAATGACGCCATTTGGGTGATCATTGATAGATTGACGAAGTCAACATATTACCTACCCATTAAGATGACGTTTTCTTTGGATCGATTCGCATGACTATACATTGACGAGAACGTTTGTCTTCATGTAGTACCAATTTCTATAGTGTCATATAGAGATCTGCGCTTTACGTTTAGATTTTAGCCGAGTTTACAAGAAGCATCGGGGATTACATTGAAGTTTAGCATGACCTCTCATCCGCAAACTAATGGCCAATCAAAGAGGATGATTCAAACCTTAGAGGATATGCTCAGAACGTGTGTGTTGAATTTTTTGGGGAGCTGGGAGGAGCATTTATCTTTGATCGAATTTACGTGCAAAAATGGTTTTCAATTGACAATAGGAATGGAAACCTACGAGGCGTTATACGATAGGAAGTGTCGTAGTCCAATTTGTTGGGAGAAAGTTAGAGAAAGAAAGTTGTTAGGATCTAAAATTGTCCAAATCAATACGGACAAGATAAAGTTAATTCGAGAGAGGTTGAACCAATCACAAGACAAGCAGAAGAGTTACGCAAACAATCGTAGACACGACCTAGAGTTCGAAGTTGGAGACTGCGTATTTTTCAAAATATCACCATGGAAATGAGTGATGAGATTCAGAAAGAAAGAAAAGTTGAGTCCTCGTTACATCGGACCATATGAAATTTTCAAGAGAATGGGAAACACCACGTATCAATTAGCCTTATCACCGAAGTTGTCAAGACTACACAATGTATTCCATGTCTCTATGCTAGGGAAATACGTATCCGACCCTTTTCACGTTTTAACAATACGACCCGTCGACCTTTAACCCGTCCTTACATATGAGGAGGAGCCAACATGAATATTGGATAGGAAAGAACAAGTCATGCAGAGCAAAGTCATTCCGTTGGTGAAAGTATTGTGGCAGAGTCATTCAATTGAAAAAGATACCTACGAACGGGATGAGGATAGGTGAAAGAAGTATCCACATTTTTTGAATAAGGTATATAAATTTTGAGGACGAAATTTATTTAACGGGGGTAGATTGTAATAACCCGCATTCCTAAAACTAATATAAATGAAAATATAAACCGAAGTTAGTCAATACATTAGCTATGGAAAGAAATTTTGAACCTAACTCCCTGGAGAAAAGCTAAACTAACTTAGAGACTTCTTGAACTCGAGAATTGGGATGGGTAAGTCTAGTGTTAGTTTAAAGTTACAAAATTAGGAGCCCATGTCCTTAGGCACAATAAAATAATAAATAGAAAGTATGGCCTAAAGGTTATCAAAGACCCATTTCTTCATTAAAACTCAAACACACAAGGCCCAAGACTTAGAATGACGCCTAAGTATGAAGAATGACCCAACTCAAGTAAGGCCCAATTTATTTAATTTTGATCCACAAAATTAAAAGAAAATCTATGGATCAAGCCCAACTAAAAAATCCAAGAAAAGGCTCAATTTTAAATTCTTTGATCCAAAATCTTAATTCATGAATTATTAAATACAAAAATAAAATAATTAAAATAAAAAAGGGAGAAATACCCTATGTGGCCGGCCACATGGGGAAGTGTGCCCAAAAAGTACAACTTTTGTACTTTTGATAGATTTTGGGATTTATCCTGAAGCTCAAGCAAAGATTTGTACTATTTGGAGTCTTTTTCTATATAAATTTAACAATTTTACACAGATTTAATATTTTTAAATTTCACTTGTCATCTTTTAAACCAAAATCCTAATTCTTAAAAATTAGGATAATCCTATCCCACAATTATCTTTTGTGCCAATATATCTTCATAGATATTTTTAACACTTTTCTGCTTCTTTTTAACTGAAAGAGTTTTAATCAGCAAAACTTTCTCTCAACTCTTCATCATTTTCCCCTTGACAACATATAGGTCTACAAATCCTAAATTGCAAAATAGGTCCCTACCTACCAAGCTGTAATTGCATTTAAGTCCTTCCCTTAAGCCTATAAATAGAAGGTCGACCCCACCCTATTTTCTCCTTGATAATTTTGGCCAAGAGGGTTCCTAGAGAGAGAGAGTGAGTTCTTGGGGAAGAAGAAGAAGAAGATGAAGAAGAAGAAGAAGGAGAAGAAGGAAGGAAAGAAAGAAAGTTGATCCCGGGAGGACTAAAGCTTAAGTCCTAACTTCCTTAATTTGATCAAGAACTTGAGGTAGGCACTCCTAGAACAATTGTTAACCTTCTCTTCTAACCCCCTTCTTAAACATTTAATATGATTTAAAGACCTAAGAACCAGATTGAAAATAAGAAGGTTTAAAAAGAATCAAATAGGAGATAGTCCAGTTGTTGTGGTTGGAATGACGACTTACGTTTTGTTTTCTTTCTTATGAGTTAAATAAGAATGATATGTGAATAATAATACCTCTAAAGTAACTGATTTTTGACCTTAAATAACATATATGGACTCGTAATACAAGTTAAACAAGAGTGAGAACAAGTCTACTAAAGAAAAATAAAAAAAAAGTCACCCTTTCAATCTTTCCCAAATTTTCTAGGAAACAAAACATAGTCTTTTTCCAAACATGCTTTTACTAGAGCTTCATGAAATTATTTTTAGCATGTGTGATTTTTGTTAGAGCCCAAAATAATGTCTAAGCGTCCCAAATATAATTTTTGTTGGATGCAAAATTGCCAAGATCATTGTTTTTGTAAATGATTTTTGATAAAAAAATAACTGGACCGGCAAACGCCGAAACAGGCTCCAGATAAAACTTTTGACGTCGAACGATCAAAATAAAACCCGTGCAATCAAAGTTAATTTAAAAAAATACTATTTTTTGCTCGATTCTTCAACTACGATTTGTTTCCGAGTTGAAGCACCTGTCAGATCTTTTACTGTATTCCCTTACATGATCCTCGAACGTTTTATGGGCTACGGACTATCGAGAACTCGTACCGGTAGAATCTAGATATCTTTAATCTTGAAAGATAAAATATGATATCATGTATAAAACTGGTTTAGCCTACCCGCATATATATAGGGCTACAGTAGGAACGTGAGGAGTAATTACGAGTAAAACTTCCAGTGGAACACTGACACCTATTAGCAGTTTCTGTAATTATGGAAAGACGCAGCGATTTTTACAATTTTCATAAAATACTGAATTACAGTTTACACAAATAAAGAACTATAATTGCACTCTGACTCATAATCTCAAGACCTTCTTGCAATGAGCTCCTGTTATTAAATGCTTACCATTTCTCCCCACGTTAAGATTCTCGATACCTGGCAATTTAATTTAATTGGCATCTTGGTATTCCTTAAACCCTTCTGCTTAATTTATTTGATCGCCGGATAATTAAATTCACCTGCAGGGTTTGGTCGAGTCAAAACATATAAGCTTTCTTAAAGAGGTATCGTCAATCCTGATCTTTCGGGATGTAGATTCCGTCAATAATTAATATTTACCATATAAATAATACCGTTATCCAACTCACCGAAAATATAAACATATATAAGATCGCTGCCTCTAATGAATTAAAATAACGAATATTAATATACGCAAATCAATAATTATTTCAGGATTAAGAGGATAAGTACTATTCATAATAACTTTATAGTATGAATTAATTTATATAATCAGTATAAAATTAATTACCCCAAATGTCCCGTTCAATACACACAAAGTGTACTAACACAAAGAGTCGGAACAATATACAACACTATTATCTGTTTATCGTAACCAAAACAGGTCTACTAAAACTCTATACTACAGTCGTACCGATGGTATGTCTAAACTGTGAACATAAAACTTAGATTCTACAAGAACATAAAATCTGATCTTCTGTGTGTAAGCCGTACACTACACACCAGATTAAATACTATACAGAATATCAGATATCCATGCATATCATTAAGTAAATGATATATATACATTGCTCATAAAGATTCTCATAAAAATAAAAAATTAATTTTATTAAAATAAAATTAAATACTAAAAATATAGTTTTTAGTATACCAACCATAACAATCTCCCACTTATACTCAAAACTATGCTGCTATACATCTAACTCCCATGCCCTCTATATGACTATCAAAAGCCTTAGCCGGTAAGCTATTTGTAAAGGATATGCAAGGTTGTCTCCTGATGCAAGCTTTATGTCTGACTGAAAATATGAGTCTGTGTACCCCAAAGGTACTAGACTATTTGCTTAATGATATGCATTAAGTACCTAAATAGTGGATACTGAAAAAGGTAATAGACAATTGAATGACTGAAAAAATGTGGATACTTCTTTCACATATCCTTATCTCGTTCGTAGATATCTTATTCAAAGGTACCTTTGGGGTACACAAACATATAATCCTTAGTTCTTTTTAGGTACTTGATTATAATCTTTACCGTAGTCCAATGCTCATGCCCTAGGTTAGACTGATATCTGCTAACCATGTCAACGGTAAAGCAGATGTCGGGTCTAGTGCAAAGCATAACATACATGAGGCTTCCTATTGTCGAAGCATAAGGAACCGCCTTCATCCTCTCTATCTCATCAGGTGTCTTAGAATACTAAACTTTGGATAGAGTGATTCCATGTCCGAAAGAGAGAAATCCTTTCTTAGAATCCTGCATGCTAAAACGAGCAAGAATATCATCGATATACTTTGTTTGTGATAAGTCCAACATTCTTTGTTTCTGATCTCGCACAAGCTTGATCCCAAGGATGTGACTGGCTTCTTCCAAGTCTTTCATATCGAACTGCCAAGATAACCATACTTTAATCGTAGATAATGCCCCTATATCGTTTCTGATGAGCAAGATATCATCTACATAAAGTACTAGGAAGATCACCACGCTTCCATCACGCTTCTTATACACACAGGACTCATCCGGACTTTGATCAAAATCATAAGACTTTTTAGCTTGATCAAATTGAGTGTTCCAAGACCTCAATGCCTGCTTAAATCCATAAATAAATCTCTTAAGCTTACACAACATGTGTTCCTAGCCCTTTTCAATGAATCCGTCTGGTTATATCATATAGATACACTCGTCAAGATTTCTATTAAGGGAAGATATCTTGATATCCTTTTGCCAGATTTCGTAATTGAAATATGCAGTAATAGATAAGAGAATTCGGATAGACTTAAGTATGGCTACCGGCGAAAAGGTTTTGTCATAGTCGATCCATTTTTTATGAGTGAACCTTTTAGCAACAAACCTAGCTTTGAAGGTTTTAACCTTTTTGTCTGCTCCTTTCTTTTTCTTGTAGATCCACTTACATCTAATGGATTTTATCCCTCCGGGTGGCCCTATAGGTTCCCAGACCTGATTGGAATACATAAATTTCATCTCTGAATTTATAGCTCTTTGCCAAAGATCTGCATCTTTATCTTTTAGTGCGTCATCGTAGTTACAAGACTCGGTATCTAGTTCTTCCGGAATCTTGTCAAACGACTCTCCCAAGAACATATACTGATCAGGTTGATGAACAACCCTCCCATTACAATAATACACTACTTGTGTCTGTGTACTAGCAGTAGCAGAATGTGCAGAATCTGAACCCTGTGCATCAGCACCCTGTTCTTGATTTGCATCTATCCTAATAATCCTCCCACTAAGACGAGGTAATGGAATATCAGTGACTTGTGATTTTTCTTCCGTTCTACTTGTATTTCCTCTCAGTTCTTCCAGAACAATATTACTTTTGGGCCCGTGATCCATAATATAATTCTCTTTCAAGAATTGGGCATTAGTGATAATAATGACCTTCTGATTCTTAGGATTATAAAATAGACCATCCTTCGTTCCCTTGGGATACCCCACAAAGAAACTGACTTTCGTCCTAGATTCCAACTTACCTGTGTTTCCTTTCAGCACATATGCTGGACAGTCCCAAATTCGAATGTGTTTCAGACTAGGCTTACACCCGGTTCACAATTCTATGGGAGTAGAAGGTACTGACTTAGAAGGTACCAAGTTCAGAATGTAAGTCAGTGTCTCTAAAGCGAGTCCCCAAAATAAATTGGGTAAACTTGAATAACTCATCATGGATCTTACCATTTTCATAAGAGTCCTATTCTTTTTTTCTGCTACACCATTTTACTGTGGAGTGCCAGGTGCAGTCAACTGGAATGTAATCTCTTCTGATGACAAGTAGTCCTTAAACTCTCTAAAGAGGTATTCTCCACCACGGTCAGATCGTAATTATTTGATGCTTTTACTCAGACGCTTTTTCGCCTTCGCCTTGAATTATGTAAATTTTTCAAACCATTCAGACTTACGATGCATCAGGTAAATGCCTCCATACCTTGAGTAGTCATCAATGAAACTAACGAAGTACTCAAAGCCACCTCTAGCTCGGATTTTCATAGGACCACACTTATCAGAATGAACCAACTCCAATGGTTCTTTAACTCTATAGCCTTTGGCCGAAAAGGGGCTCTTGGTCATCTTACGCTCTAAGCAAGATTCATAGACTGAAAGTGCTCCACTTCCAATGAACTCAAAGGTCTATCTGCTACCAGTCTGCTTATCCTTTTTAGATTAATATAACCCAAGTGTAATTACCAAAGAAATATTTGATTTATTAAAGAAGAAAATTTTCTCTTATATGGTAAAGTAGATGTGTTATTCATTTTAGTCAGTTGCAGTGTAGGAGAGATTGGAGTAATAATATAAAGATATTCCACCAATGTACCAGAACAGATAACCCATTTATTATCCTTAACAACCACAGAGTTATTAAAATAAACTAAATATTCGTCTTTAGCCAATCCAGAAATAAAAACTAAGTTCCTTCTAATGACAGGTACATAAAGATAATCTCTCAATATTAAAACCTGATCTCTACCAAAACTGAGAGTGATATCTCCTACTACAACTGCTGTTACCTTTGTATTATTGCCCATATACAAGTAAACCTCTCCATCACTAAGTTATCAAATTTTCTGGAATCCCTGCAATGAATTGCAAATATGATTAGTGGTTCCCGTATCTACACACTAGGTACCGGTAGATAACATCGCTAAACATGTTTTCACAACCAGTAAACAGAAATTACCTTGTTTGTTTTGCCTTATGAGAAATATTGGACATAGATTTTCTAGAGCCCAATGTCACACCCTAAACTTTGGGCCACGTGAAACACCCATAAACAACCAACCACAACACTAGCCCGATAATACACTCTCAAAATAAACCATACATGCATTGTATATAAACGCCAAATGGCAACATTACATGGCTCCAACGCCCGAAAAACATGTTATAGCATACATGTAACGAAAGAACAAAAGGGAAGACTACAGCTCTTCCACCTCTCCCGCGTCTCCTGGTCAATCTGCGTGACCGGTACCTGAAGAAAATTAAAATCCCACACCGTGAGCCAAAACTCAGCAGATTCTAAATAACACATGCAATATAAGCTAAACATGTTAAGAAAACAAGGTGCAACTTTTAACTCTCTTTTAAGGCATTAAAACAGTTTGAAACAGTTTTAGATCACGACTCATCAGAGCCAGAAAATAATTTTCACATGCAATGGGAAAGCGAGGATAAAACCATTTTTTGACTCGTTAGAGTCTTGAAAACGATTCCAGTATTACGACTCCCGCAGGTCGTTAACACAGTTTTTAAGAAAATTGGTCTATCCGTCCCAATATGCAGTACATGCAATCCATGAATCTTCTTGGACTTTCACCGAAGGACCACTGCCCCAACTAATGCATCTTCTCAGACTTTAACCGAAGGACTACCGCAGCCCCAACCGCACGCACACCGGCTTTCGCAGCCTATCTCATACACCGGTTTCGCAGCCTATCTCATACACCAGTTTCGCAGCTTATCTCATACACCGGTTTCGCAGCCTACCTCATACACCCAAACACGCACACGTGCATCATCAACCAGGATTTACATTTACTGGATCACAGATTCATCTAATCCATTTCATACACATGCAAACCTAAACCATGATTTAAAGCATATAACCATGTATCAACACGACGTTCCACAAATCACGTCACATGCCTATAAAACTCTAGGTTTTAAAGCATAAACCACGTTACACATAACGATATCACCTTATGTAATTCACTTACATATTTTGTACATAAATAAACAGTTATAAATGCACATAATCATGTATAACAATACATCATGACGCCACCCACCGAAACAAACCGACATCCATTCACAGCGACAACCAAGCCTAACCAGAAGGCCAACACTAGCCCCTCAAACTACGAGGTCACAAACACCACCTTTCTCCTCAAAAGGATCAAGAGGTCAAATACACTCCATACCCAACCACGACGCACACAACTGTGCCATAACACCTCAAACCAACCACGCACGTCACACCCGAGGGCAGCACTCAAACACACACTCGAGACCACAACACGACCCCCGTAACCACCACACAACAAACCAAACCCCAAAAGCGATCCAAAGGTATTTGAATCGACTAATTTTCATAAATTAATCAATTGAATACCAAAGAACACTAATCGAAAACCAAAACCCAACCATCGAACCACCATCACACTGCCCAGCAGTTCAGTCGACTAACCCAAGCCCCCAGTTGAATGAAAAGCCCCCAGTCGACTGAAAAACACACTAAAAAACCATAAAAATGCCTCAATGCACGGTTCAGTCGATCGAACCCCAAAACCATGATCCAGTTGACTGAACCTATGAGTTCAGTCGACCGAACTCACCCAGAAACCGTTTTAAGCTACGGGTTCAGCCCTCTAAACCTCGAATCAAAGCCTCCAAACTCCAATCCAACATCCTCAAACATACCCACGCCTAAGCCTAACACCAAGACCTCAAAAGAAACCTCCGACACCCGATTCCATCTACCGAAATTGATAAAAATCAGGTTTTAAACCCAAAAATCCAACTTTGAAACAAACTCAGATTTACAGCGATCTAACCGTTAAAAACACACACGTTTACACATAGCACCCTTATATAGCAGTATGGTCTAGAATTCTATCTCGGTGAGTTAAAAACTCGACGCCTCGAACCACGTGCAAAATCGAGATTTGTCAAAATTAAAATCTGTCCGAATGGTTGCGTAGCCCACTGTGCCAAATGTAAGGACCCGCTGTTGGATTGTTGAAATCGAGCCGCGGGCCCCCGAGAACTTAGAGAGAAGGCAGAGAGAAAATAGGAAGCTAGTTGGAGAAGTTTTGGAAAATATCTTTTTTAAAATATCTAACTCTAGATATTTATAGACCTCCAAAATATCATTTTTTTTTAATTTTTAAAATTTACGCCGTAACACCCCACAGTCCCCAGAACCTTCTCCACATGCATCTCTACCCTCAAACATGCATTAAAAGCATATAAATCATGCTGCAACGAAAACACATAACGCGCGTCAAAAAATTCCAAAAAAAAAAACGGGTTAGGGTCTCACACCTGGTCTGGTTACAGTGAAAATATTTGTCTTTAACTTTTTCACACTAGTCCGTGGCCCACTAACTACCTTGAAAACTGTGTCTCCCTATTTCTGAACCTTTTTTTTTCATGCATTTAGCTCAGAGAAAGAACCTTTTTCAGAAATAAGCACATTTCGTGGTATTGAAGGAATACAATTGGCAGTTAAAGTTATATCCAAGTCATATTTTTAGTCAACAAAATTCGATTCTGTTAATTTTTTTTCTTTGAGTATTAAAGCGAGTGGGTTAAAATCCATTTTAATCTGAGAATCACATAATTAAAATACTGTTAACTATGATGAGCAAAATTTTGAGTTCATTTTAATTTGATTTCTTCTACCATTTTAAAATTAATTCGCCAGTAGCATAGTAACCTGAGAATAGCATACCACGATGGGTGGACGTCTACTATCCATTATAAGACCAGAGAGGTCAATTTTTTTTAATTTTACTATCTAGGTAACTGACCATGCCAAATAAAATTAAATAGCTGACATAATTTCGATCGAGTATATAATAGCAGTGACTCAGATAGAGAGGATACTATTATACACAGTTAAGTGTTAACCATCACCTAATCCCAAATCAATCGCTTCGCAATAATTCTTTAAATGGAGAAGTGATCTACACTAACAATTATCCAGAATTATTCCTAAAGGAGGTTTGTACTGGCGACACCAAAATTAATCTATCCGATGGGGAGGAAGGCCTTACTGTTAAGACGCAGGATTTAATTGTATCGCCTACAAACTGGTGATGAAAACCACGAGATTTATCTGTAAATAAATTTTCTCTCCCACTTAGATTTTTAATATATTTTTGAGGGTCATAAAAATTCATTTAATTAAAATAAATTTGTTAATTTCGAAAGCCACACGATCTGAAAGAATCAAACATCTTTCCGTGTACACGATTTCAAAAATTTTGATTTATCAAACCATCTTTTCGTGATTAAATGCATAACAAATAAAATTTAATAAATGTACAATTTTTTTCTTTAGCTTTTCAGCTAAGGTAGTGATTAAAGACATTTATTTATTTTATTTTTCGTTTTACATTTTTTGAAAAATTATAATTTATTTTGATTAAATATTTTTTATTTAATTAATATAAAATTTAGAATTAATTCTCATGTTTTTCTAAGATATCAAATTTAAAAAAAATCATCTTTCCGTGATATTTTGTAAAAAAAATATCTAAAATTTTTTTATTTAATTAAAATTAATTAATTAAAAAAACTTAATTCTATTTTCATTACAAAATATTTTAATTAAAACTAAAATTTTAAATTAATTAAATTAGCAGGATAAATAAAACCAATATTTATCATACACGCAGTTAATATAAAAAAAATAAATTAAATGCAATATAAATATATTATGTTTTTATGATTCATCTGCAACTCTAAAAAGTTTCAATCTCCTATTAAGAGATAAGCTACAATGATTCAATCATTATCTGTATCAGCATCTTGAATTCAGATTGCATCATGATTCCTTAATTCATAGTGATATACAAATACATCACATCTTGATCAATGCATATCAGAAAAAACTATCCCGAGACACCTCAAAAATAGCACGACCGCTGCCCTACCGTGCGAGCACCCCGCCAACTACCACCGCACACACTGTGTGTTTTTGTCGTTGCATTTTAGTTTATTCTTGACCGAATGGAAAATCTTTGATTATTATTTTTTCCTTGATCAATTGATAATCATCATGCATGATGAATCATACACACATGGACCTACACACGTGGATCACAAGTGCATCCAGGATTCACTCGCCTTGAATAATCATAGTCGCAGCTTGTTATATGGAAAAAAAAACGCTGGTTGTTTATGCTGAAACAGTTTGCGCCACAGTCCTTGGGGAAACCAACTCTGGACTTGGGATTGCGCCACTGCTGGCTTTTGGAAAATAGTGCTGTAATAGTCTAGAAACTGCTTGGGAAAGCGCGGTGCTGATTTTTTCTATTTGGGAAACTGCTTGCGCTAGGATTTTTGGCATAGGATCCAGAAACAATTCTTTGAAAAAAAAAACTGTTGTTTGAATAAACTGCTGCAACAGTGCCTGGAAAAGCGCTATTGTCTCTGACGTTTTGGGAATTGTCGTGTGTTTAAAAATAGCTTTATTCGCATAAAAAAAATTGTACTGTTTTAATCTTTTTTATCGTTCTTCGACTGTTCTTCATCTTTTTTATCGTTCTTCGAGTGTTCTTCATCCTTTTTTTATATTCAAAAAAAATAAAAGAATTAGAAACCGAAAAATAATAATATTTACATTGATCCTATGTCTCCATAGAGTTCATAATCATTTTACCATGATCAACTCTCGTGGTTAAAAAAAATCATCATCCACGCATTCAATCAAATATGAAAATAAATGATGATCATAAAATTGGGATTAGAACGTCTACAAAATAAAGTTAGCAACAGTTCTAAAACTACCCGATCCCGATAACCGTAAACAAAAAACAAAACGGCTCTGATACCAATTGTTGGATGCAAAACTGTTAAGATTATTATTTTTGTAAACGATTTTCGGTAAAAAATAATTAGACGGGCAAACGTTGAAACGGGATCCAGATAAAACTTTTGACATCGAACGATCAAAATAAAACCCGTGCAACCAAGGTTAATTTAGAATAATACTTTTTGTCGATCGATTCTTCAACTACGATTTGATTCTGAGTTGAAACTCCCGTCAGATCTTCTACTGTATTCCCTTACGCAATTCTCGAATGTAGTGTAGGTTACGGACTATCGAGAACTTGTACCGGCAGAATCTAGATATCTTTAATCTTGAAAGACAAAATATGATATCATGTATAAAATTGGTTCAGCCTACCCGCATATATATAGGGCTATAGCAGTGACCTGGTGAGTAATTATGAGTAAGATTTTCAGTGAAACATAGACACCTACTAGCAATTTCTGTAATTACGGAAAGACGCAACAGTTTTTGTAATTTTCATAAAATACTGAATTATAGTTCACACCACTAAACAACTGTAATAACACTTTGACCCATAATCTCAAGACCTTCTTGTATGGAACTCCTGTTAGTAAATACTTACCATTTTTTCCCACGTTAAGATTCTCGATATCTACCAATTAAATTTAATTACTGACAATTTAATTTAAACAGTATCTTGATATTCCTTAAACCCTTCTTCTTAACTTATTTGATCGCCGGATAATTAAATACACTTATAGAGTTTGGCCCGGTCAAAACTTACAAGTATCCTTAAGGGGGTATCATCAATCTCGATCTTTCGAGATGTGGATTCCGTCAATAATTAATATTTACCATATAAATAATATCGCTATCCAACTCACAGAGAATATAAATTTATATAAGATCACACTCTCTAATGAATCAAAACAACGAATATTAAATATATGCAAATCAATAATTATTTTAGAATTAAGAGAATAAGTACTATTCATAATAATCTTGGGGTGTGAATTAATTTATATAGT
>JAUMHN010317082.1:0-18225 GCA_032360265.1 Heliamphora ciliata | reverse complement strand
GCAGTACAACGGAGAGTTGTATGCTGCGTTCGGGAAGGATGAATCGCTCCCGAAAAGGAATCTATTGATTCTCTTCCTATTTGGTTGGTAATAAATAAAATTTAATAAATTTACAATTTTTCTTTAGCTTTTCAGCTTAGGTAGTGATTAAAAATATTTATTTATTTATTTTTTATTTCATATTTTTCAAAAAATAATAATTTATTTTAATTAAATATTTTTTTATTTAATTAATTCAAAATTTGAAATTAATTCCCATATTTTTCTAAGATATTCGATTTTAAAAAAATTCATCTTTAAACGTGATATTTTGTAAAAAAGTAAAATATCTAAAGTTTTTTCATTTTATTAAAATTAATTAATTAAAAAAATTTAATCTTATTTTTCATTACAAAATATTTTAATTAAAATTAAAATTTTGAATTAATTAAATTAACAGGATAAATAAAACTAATATTTATCACTAACGCAATTAATATAAAAAAAATAAATTAAATGTAAGATATAATAAATATATCCCAATTTTATGATCGAATAGAAACTCTGATGAGTTTCAGTCTTCTGCTCAAAGATAATCTGTAATAATTCAATCATTTTCTGAATTAGCTTCCTGAATTCAGATTGCATCAGGATTTCTTGATTCATAGTGATATACAAATGTATCACATCTTGATAAATGAAAATTAGAAAAATTGTCCCGAGACACTTGCACCACTGCTGGCCACCGCACCTTGCGCGCTGAAATTGCTGCGATTTTGTATTTAAAGTTGCCGCTGTGTTGGAAAACTGCAACAGTGTTTGGATTTTGCACGACAACAGTATTGTGAAATTTGCGCCACAGTGTATGAAAATCCTACTAGTGAAACAGCCTGGAATTGCGCCTGAAATTTCGCCTTGCTTGGAATCACTGCTGCGTTTGAAATTTCTGCTATTTTGGCGCCTGGAAAAACGCTGTTGTGTTTGGCGCTATTGTTGATGTGTTTAGAAGATACAACACCTTTTTGCGTTGGAAACCGGCGGCTATGTGGAATTGCGCCGCTTGCTTGCTGCTGAAACAATTAGCCGCTGCTGTGTTTGGAATTTTGTGGTTGAAAAACACTGCTGCTTGCACTATTCGGATTGCCAACACAGCTCTTGTTATTTGTTGCACTGAAACAGTGTTGCGGTTATGGATTTGCGGCAGCCTTAGGCAGCGTTTGGTTTTTTTTTTTTTTACCAAAACAGTGTTCAATCAATGCACATCCATGATTCCCAAATCCTAAGATCAATGTGCCGCCGTCGTGTGTTCTTCTTGTTTCTTTCTTTTTTTTTTTAATTTTATTTTGATTACATAAAATAAAAAAAACTAGAAATCAAAAAATAATAATTTTTACATTGATTCTATGCCTCCGTAGAGTTCATAATCAATCTACCACGATAAACTCTCGTGGTTAAAAAATAAAAAATAAATCATCATCTACGCATTCAATCAAACATGAAAATAAATTATGATTATAAAATCAGGATTTAGAACGCCTGCAAAACAAATTTAGCAACAGTTCTAAAATAACTCGGCCCCGATACCGTTAAAAAAAAAAACAAAACGGCTCTTATACCAATTGTTAGAGGCAAAACTGCTAAGATCATTATTTTTGCAAACGATTTTTGGTAAAAAAAGCCCATACGCGATTCTTCAGATAGAATCGAGCTCCAGATAAACCTTTTGACGTCGAACGATCAAAACAAAACCTGCGCAATTAAAGTTAATTTAGAAGAATACATTCTTATCGGTCGGTTCTTCAACTACGGTTTGATTCTGAGTTGAAACTCCTGTCAGATCTTTTATTATATTATCTTACGCGATTCTCGAACGTAGTGTGGGCTACAGAGTATCGAGAACTCGTATCAGCCTACTCGCATATATATAGGGCTACAACAGGGACCTGGGGAGTAATTATGAGTAAGACATTCAGTGGAACACAGACACCCATCAGTGGTTTCTGTAATTATGAAAAACTATCAGTGATTTTTGCAATTTTCATAAAATATTGAATTACACTTCACACCACTAAAAAATTAAAATTGCACTCTGACCCATAATCTTAAGACCTTCTTGCATTGAGCTCCTGTTATTAAATACTTATCATTTCTTCCCACGTTAAAATTTTCGATATTTGCCAATTAAATTTAATTGCTGACAATTTAATTTAATCGGCATCTAGATATTCCTTAAGCCCTTCCACTTAACTTATTTGACTGCTGGATAATTAAATACATTTGTAGGGTTTAGCCCGGTCAAAACTTATAAACTTCCTTAAGGGGATATCGTCAATCCCGATCTTTCGGGACGTAAATTCCGTCAATAATTAATATTCACTATATAAATAATACCGCTATCCAACTTACTGGGAATATAGACCCATATAAGATCGCATCTTTTAATGAATCAAAATAACAAATATTAAATATACGCAAATCAATAATTATTTCAGGATTAAGAGGATAAGCACTATTCATAATAACCTTGGGGTGTGAATTAATTTATATAGTCAGTATAAAATTAATTACTCCAAATGTTCCGTTCAATATATACAAAGTGTACTAGTACAAAGAGTTAGAACAATAGTCGACGCTATTATCTGTTCACCATAACCAAGACAGGCCTACTAAAACTCTGTGCTACAGTCGTACCGATGGCATGTCCATTTCCATCTAGATTGTGAACATAAAACTTATATTTACAAGAACCTAAAATCTAATCTTCTGTGTGCAAGTCGTATTCTACACACCACATTAAATAATATATAGAATATCGAGCATTCATGCATAATATTAAAGAAATGATACATATACATTGCTCATAAAGATTCTTATAAAATAAAAAATTAATTTTATTAAAAAATAAAATTAAATACTAAAATCATGGTTTTCAATATACCAATTCTGACAATCTCCCACTTATACTCAAAACCATATTGCCATACATCTAACTCCCATGCCCTCTACATTACTATCAAAAGTCTTAGCTGGTAAGCTCTTTGTAAAAGGATCTGTAAAGTTATCTCCTGATGCAATCTTGATCACAGCAACATCACCTTTCTATATAATTTCTCGTATCAGATGATAATTACGCTCAATGTGCTTGTCTTTCTTGTGGACCCTTGGCACATTCGAGTTTGCAACCACTCTGTTATTGTCACAGTAAAGTGTAATAGCCGACTGAACTGAATGTATAACCTCTAGATCCAATAGTAAGTTCCTGAGCCAAATGACCTCCTTGGCTGCTTCAGAAGCTTCCACATACTCGGGCTCCATGGTGGAATTAGCAATGCAGGACTACTTGATACTCCTCCAACTTATAGCTCCACCTCCTAAGGTAAACACATATCCTGAGGTAGACTTACGAGAATCCCTAACAGACTGAAAATCTGAGTTAGTGTACCCCAAAGGTACTAGACTGTCAGCCTAGTAAACCAACATATAATCCTTAGTCCTTTCGAGGTACTTTATTATATTCTCTACCGCAGTCAAATGCTACTGCCCTGGATTAGACTAATAATTGCTAACCATGCCAACGGCAAAGCAGATATCGGGTCTAGTGCTAAGCATAGCATATATGAGGCTTCCTACTGTCGAAACATAAGGAACCGCCTTCATCTTCTCTATCTCATCAGGTGTCTTACGACACTGATTCTTGGATAAAGTGATTCCATTGCTGAAAGAGAGAAACCCTTTCTTAGAATCCTGCATGCTAAAATGAGCTAGAATATCATCGATATACTTTGCTTGTGAAAAGCCTAACATCCTTTGTTTTCGATCTCGCATAAGCTTGATCCCAAGGATGTGACTGGTTTCTCTCAAGTCCTTTATATCGAACTGTCCAGATAACCATACTTTAACCGTAGGTAATGCCCCACATCAATTTCGATGAGCAAGATATCATCTACATTAAGTACTAGGAAGATCACCACGCTTTCGTCATGCTTCTTGTACATACAAGACTCATTCGGACTTTGATCAAAACTATAAGACTTAATAGCTTGATCAAACCGAGTGTTCCAAGACCTTGATGCCTGCTTAAATCTATAAATGGATCTCTTAAGCTAGCACAACATGTGCTCCTGGCCCTTTGTAATAAATTCGTCTAGTTGTATCATATAGATACACTCGTCAAGATTTCTATTAAGAAAAGCTGTCTTGACATCCATTTGCCAAATTTCGTAATTGAAATGTGCGGCAATGGATAAAAAAATCCGAATAGACTTGAGTATGTCTACCGACAAAAAAGTTTCGTCATAGTCGATCCTTTCTTTCTGAGTGAATCCTTTAGCAACAAGCCTAGTTTTGAAGGTTTCAACACTACGACAAAATAAGTCAATATTGACGAAATGATTTTGTCTCTAAATTTATGTATTTCATCGCTAATAGATTCCGAGATGAAAATGCGTTCTCTCCACTTTTGTCTCTAAAGGGTCGTCGCAAAAAGTGTCTCGTGACTAAAATTTAATTCCTCACTAAAACTTTAACATTTCGTGACAAAAAATCTTAACTCCTCACCAAACAAATGTAGTTTGTGACGATTTATTGTCATCTTTGGTGACGAAAGTAATCGTCGCAAAACATATTTCGTCACAAAAAAGTGAATTGTTGACCAAAACATTTCGTCACGAAAAATGAAATTTTATTTTTGCGTATAGTGAATTTGTGACAAAATATTTTCTCACAATATAAGGCAATTTGCGACGAATGCTATTTTTTCGCAAATGAAAATAATTAGTGACAAACAATTTCGTGGCAACATTCTTTACCTAAATTGTTAACAACAATTAGTGACGACTAAATTTGTCGAAAAATCATCGCAAAATCATATTTTTGTGACAAAACAAATTCTGTCGCTATTATAATGTAAATGGTGGCAAACCATTTCATCACAAATAAACAGAATGAGTGACAAAATTAATCAAAATTTACCACAACAATCAAGTACAAATCTCTAATTTGTCTACATAATAATGTAAATGTACTTCTAACTTCAAAAAGATATATCAAACAATTCGTTCCAAATAAATAGATAAAAAAAAGATGTTTTAATCTGATAAAATAATATTTAAAAAATCGCGACACAAAATTCTTCAATGCCATCTTCCTTTTGTAGTAAATCTGCAAAGACAATAAGAAAAATATCAAAATAATATATAGGTGATACAAATAAAAAAAAACTCAAGTAATCTTTCTTTTCCTCACCTCCCATACTAGTACGACAATAACCAAACGAATCTTATGTTATAATCAATTGGTGGCACCTTCCATATGCATAGAACAACATGCAGCCCAAAAAAATATGAAAAAAATATTCTAAGTGTTAAATTTTTTAAAAAATTTGGCGAAATTTTTCTTATTTTTTGGATAATTCAAGTTTACAAAATCACCTGTAATAATGCAATCAACATAATATACACAGGTTCTGCCCGTGTCTCAACAACAAAAACACAACTTAATACTAAATCATGCCTTCATTCCCAAATTCTCCACTGAAACCATGTTGTCTCAAAAAACTCATGATACTCGTTGTCATCTCCTGTGAGACCCAGAACCGTTGCATTTTATGCTATTTATATACATGACGTGTTTCTTTCAGTATATGAATAGCCTCGATGCATGGTTTATGTTTCCAGTTGTAGAACAGCATGTATAAATGTATTTTATGCTTTTAGGGGTTTGATAGAGGCTTGTTTGGCTAGTGTTTGGACCTAAAAACCAATTTTGCGTCGAAAAACACACTGCCCAGCAGTTCGGTCTACTGGAGGGCTTGGCCCAGTCGATTGGACCGAGAATTTTAAGTTCAGTCAACTGGACATGAGGGTTCGGTCAACTGGACAGTACCTTGTTGTCGTTTCTATAATTATCCTAGGGGCTGAGATATTTGTTTTAAACCTTTCTTAGAAGCTAATTTACCCCTTTTCTATGCCTTCTCTCTAGCTTTGAGGGCCCGGGGCTTGATTTTTTGATGGTTTCTTTGTGGATCCTTGCTATCGGGGACGTGGGCTTCACATCCATACAGACAGATTCTTGTTCTAACGAGATTTGATTTTCGAGGCTTCGAGTTTTGACTTGCCGAGGTAGGATTCTAGACCCTACTGCTGTATAAGGGTCATATATGTGATTGTATGTGTTTTCACCGGGTAAAAAATACATCAAATGTGATTTTCATGTGTAAACCTTGGTTTTGGGTAAAAGTGGGGTTTTACGCCTTTTCTTGGTTGTATACATGTTTCGGATGCATGGTATCCATAGTTTTCAAAAGGAGATTTGAAAACGAGGTGTTTTGTGAAAATGGTGAAAAAATATATTTTTGAAGGTTTGGAGCTAACCCACGGGGTTGAGTCTCAACTCTTAAATGTTTTGTTAAAAATGGTTGTTGATCTCCATGTCAATGGATTTGATCTCTTTTTATACATGTGTTGTATAAACTGTTTTACATGTTTTTGTAGTTGAGCTACGGTGAATTTTTAAATGTTCTCCATAGATGTACCGTGACAGTGTGTGATTTTGAGTTGGGCTTCTATTGCTCCTTGGTGTAAGTCCAAAAAACGTGCACAGAGTGGGTTCGCTATGGTCCCTTGGGTTAATCCCCGTAAACGTGCTTTGGTTATACTTCGTCCATCGGTCGTGGAAATCCGTAAAGAAGTTTGTTACCCCTTGAGTGGCTTTATTGTTGTAGCACCGTATAAAACTTGTCATTACCTAGCAGGTTTTAAGTGGTTCAAAACTAGGGTAATGGGCAGGAGTCTATAGTTTTTATCTTTGTTTGTGTGGAAGAGTCGGTACATAAGATTTAATTTTATCTTTCCCCTCGACTGAGTGGCCTGAGTGGAGCTTACTGTTTATTTACACATTTTCCTTAACTGTGGCATGATATCTGTTAGGATGATATACATAGTTTGAAGGATGGAAAATGTGGAATTTTATGAGATAAAACCTTTTTGAGACTCGAGTTAGTTTGATGGAAAACTTGTGGTTTTGGAAGGAAAACCTTTTTGGCACCTATGGTTGAGCCCGTATGCTTATGATTACATAACCTGCTTTACAGTTTTACTGTCTATTTTCTATTGGGCTTCGGCTCACGGTGTGAGATTTTGCTGTAAAACTTTTTCAGGTGAGCGCGAGGAGTTGACCTAGATTCCTATGGTGGCGGAAGACTAGTTGTAGTTTTCTTTTTTTGACATGTACTTTTATATGTGATGCCTATTTCAGAAGGCGAGTTTTGTACGCCTTGAGACGATATACTTATTCATGTATGGGATTGCATGTTTACTGTTTATGAGAGTTGAATTGTGGGGATATTTTATCCAAATGTTACAGATATTTGAGTTGATGATTTTTCAATTACAAATCTTATTTTCTTAAACGGTGTTTTGGTGGGCTTTCGCGTGACCCTGGTGTTTGGGGCGTGACATCTCCTCTTGCTGCTTTTTTACCTCTTTTAACTCTGCTATCTGATCTTTTTGTGACTCTATCTCCATCTCAAGTTGCTTTACGTAATCAGTAGCCTCAGTAGATGCAAAAATAGACCTAAGAGAGGATGACAGCCTCAAGCTGAGTTCCTTCACATAGATTTGGCAGCAAAAGGGTTCCTGTATGACTGTATCATTGCTTTTAACTTGTTTAGGAATGGATAAAGTTGACATAAATATTAATTGCTTACAAGTTACAACTTACAATATCAATATTTGACTTTATTAAATCGCAACCCGAAATTTTTTGTTTATCAAAGTATCCGATCTCTGTTGACGACAAATCCAAATTGCACACAGATTCTCGCAGCTCTGCTTCTAGCATTTCAATTGCCATGCTAAAACAAAATTGAATAGGTGAAGTAATTAAGTTGCAGTTTATACCTGCCCAAGAAAAAACATTACTTTCATCAAGACATATACCATCCACATCCTTGGTTATAACCATTGTTGAGACAAAATTCTGATCTTGAACTCTATAATAGGGTTGTGTGACTACCTTGTGATTAAAGCTATTAATGAATGTATGCAATAAAGGCAGCAAGTTCCTACATTTCCTATGGAACATAATTTTTTGAAATCATTACTGCTTAGACAAGAGCAATGAAGAGAATCATAGATGCGTTATAGAGTAATGCCAAACCCAACATTTTAGTGCAAATAAGGAAGAGAGAGGAAGGGTAGGGTAGACGTAATGTGGGACTATTAATTGCGAATGTATTTGTAAATGAGAGTCAAATCACCAAGATATATATAACTATTTTCAAGGCTTAGATATATTAGGCACATCAATGTATCAAAATGTTAATACTTAAAATAGTTTTAAATTAAAAGTTTCCAATTTTCACTTGTAGATTTCTATAGATAGTATGATTTATACACCAACATTTTTGGATTGCAATATATCTAGCTTTAATATTTTGTTCCCTACAAATACGTGATTGTTAATGGTGGCCATTGAGATCAAAAAGATTCCCATAGTATCCCCCTAAGATACCTTTGTATTCTGCATGACCAATGACCATTGTTAAGCCAAACAATGGAGTATGAACTACATCTACATCCTATTTACATTTTGTTCCTAAGGAAAGTTAAGAGCATTAAGCCTATGAAACATGATTGTCAAAGTTTTAGTGTAATTGCATGGTTTTGCCTTTATGTTCAACAAATTCTATTGAAGTTGCCTATTTTGATTACTATTTTAATCATGCTGCATTCTCCTGAATCATTACTGTTGGTCCTAGCTTTCAACATCTCACCAACAGCCAATTAGTTGATAGTGAGGGCTCTAGCTTTTGTACATAAATTTGTGTTCATGCCAAGCTAGTTTACTATTATTAGCTATTAGTCCACAATGCTCATTAGGGGTGTTTATGTGGCCCCGTGAACTAACAATTCTCTCCAACCCAAAAACACTTTTGGTGACAGGAACACAAAACACATCTGAGACCACTTTTTAGTCCCAGCTTTTACAATTTTGCCTAAAACCAAATGGTGTTAGGGACAGACTCAACTTTTGAACTAGAATTTGGTTTCATGGCAGTCAACCCATTATATGCATTTTAGTTCGTGAACTCACTAGTATGTATGGGTTGGGCTCATAACCTAGCAATTACTTCCAAGCACAATTTCTAGTAATCTAAATTATGGCCCTCTTGAATACAAATTCAACAAAGGCAACAAGGAAGCACTGTAACAATTGCAACAAAAGATCAACCTGCATACACAAAGAGCTTTTCTCATATCTCCAGATGTAGCTACAACTTTCTACATGTTTCAAAATAAAATCAATTTCTCAGATCATGAGATATTTCAATTATGGTTTATGATGCCAAGAATTTCTTTGCTAACTTAAAGTTTAGAAAAGTGACGTTGCATCCTTAGTGTGAAGGGAATGTACATAAGTGCTCTTGCTCATCTGCTAATATTCATTCGTGTAATATTCATATATGGATCCACTACCAAATTAATGGCAATGTGTTAAGTACAGAGATGCAAGCATGATTTATCAGACATTGGTTGGAGACAAATGGTGATTTATCAAGCCCACCAATTTACTCAAGTGTTAAGAAATTAAAGCTTCACACCCACACACCTAGGATTTACTTCAAATAATTCTCAAATTTTTGAATTTCGTTATAATCCCAACCATTAATTTATGATTTACCAAGTTACGAAACCCAAGCTATAATTCAAAAGCTCCAATTTCACTCAATTTTAACACAACAAATAAAACTACACATGCGGTTCACGATCATTAAATCATGTTTTATATACAAAATTCATCCATTTCAATTCCATAATTCACTTTATCATGTCTTAAACATGACATCGAGTGGATTCACTTTCACATAACATATAACATTATTCCAATGTCATCATATTCGATTCGTGCAACCATTCTCAAGACTTTTTAAGTTAAACCCCAACATGCCACTCAACTAACTTCTTACATTATCCCCATTTCGTGGTTCAACCACTCACATGCATAACATTCAACGCTTTGTCATTCACATGTGGTAATATAGTATCGCATCTCAAAATTTTATCACAAAATTCTCCCATCCATATGATCTATTTACTAATTAACCCATGATTATTATTTATTGACCTAATACACATACACAATCACATAAGCTAGGTATTACTTCATACCATTCTCAACCTTGTACTTTAGTTATAATCTCAATCGTAACTTTATATTACATCAGGTTACAATGCCCAAATAACAATTCAAGAACTTTAATTTTAACAATTTTACTCAACTTTACCCAATTTTTAATAGGACCATTCCAATAAACTATGAGATGGATGGGATCTTTCACCAATTTTTCCAAACTTTGCAATTAAACTACTAACTTGACATTTCAACCATAAAACAACATGTTACTTGAAATTAAATCAAGAATACTAAAGTAAACCAATTACCCAAAAAAAAACTACTAAAGTAAACCAAGTCTCAATGAAAACTTGGATTAGATTATGGTTTTGGCTTACTAATTCACAAACCGTCAAGCTATTTAGTTTAGTTACCATTTATGTGTTCTAAATCCATAATACTCTTCAATTGGTACTCAGAACCCAAGTGAATTTACTAAAAAATTATTTAAAATATTGGTTATCCTTGCATAAGTTTAGGGTTTCATTTGATTAATTACCAAAATCAACACAAGTCATATCAAAGCACCGACAATAGAATATTTAGACCCATGGTTCTCATTTCATTTACAGGAGATCAATCCACATTTCCATCAATCTCCCGAAATTCAATTCATCATGCCAACATATACTATCATACTATATTTAAATAGGCATAGCCAATTGGTATAATATTTCAAGAATATAACTTAAAACTGAAAGGTTCATATAATTTACTCATATAACCGCCAAAGTTTATGGGATTCAACCCTCATGACCATATAAAGCTAAGTTTATATCCAAAGTCTTCCTAAAATGCTTAAGTTACCTCTTTAATATAATCTAAGATTTTATCTCAAAATCCCCGAACTTCTTTATGTAAACCCTTGTAATCATTCTAATTCTTTGATTCGATAATTAACATGTCTTTCACAACCTCATATTAGTTCTAACCCTCTAATTCTCGTAAATTTTAAAGAATCAACGTTGTGTAACCACTTAGGCAAGAGTTTTATTCACAAACTTTCCAATTCGTAGAATTAAACTCTCAATCCAAACTTGGATCCCCATTTTATCAAGTCGACGCTTAAGCATGCATTCAAATGTCCCAATATCAATACTCCAACCTCCATATTATGATTTATACACATAAAGTTTCTGATCTTTTAAAATTTATTACCAATCTAACTCATAAATTAATTCTAACATTTAAAATAGTACAAACCCACCACAGTACCGCCAACCAACTAATTCAATCAAGATTCAAGTTAATGAATTAAACTGCCTCAAACTACGAATTATTCAGTTACATAGCTCATACAACCCATTAGATGCTTTAATTTCCTCTCCATACCCATTTAACTAACAAACCAACTAAGAAAACCATAAATCTAACTAGAGTTTGAGTAACTTCCAAATTTTCTTTGAGTTTCAAAGGGGTTTTTATAAGAATCAACCCATATCATCACAAATCATCAAAGTTTAGTCAATATTCTACCTTGTAGAAGCAAAATCCCCAAAACTTCGAAACCCTAGCTTCTTCGGCCATCCATGGTTTCAACGCCTAGGTGGTTCAACGCAAAGCTCCTATGGTTTAGTGCTCGAATTCCTCGTCCGTGGCGTCCAATTAGGTGTACAACGGAACCAATTTTGGAGAGAAATGGGGGTTTAGTCCATCGAAGCTCATTCATGGCGGAATAAAGAAACAAAAGAAGAGAAACAGAAGGGGGGGGGGGGGGGTGGCGGCGGCGGCGTCGGTCTTAGTGAGGACAGCCTTGTTTGGTTTTCCTTTACTAGTATCTCTTTTTTTTTTCGAATGTTCTGAAATGCTCACCATTAATCCACACACATATATAATCATTTTAATTAAAATTGTATTCATTTTAATTAACAACCATTTGAATTAAAAACCAACCATCTTATTTTATCTTTATATTATTTCAATCAAATTCAAATCATATAATAAAAAATTTCAAACATAATAGGATTAATCAGTAATTAATATCTCGAGTTCACACACACGCCAACCACGTACAACGTGCAGAGTTCATCATTAAAATCATTTCCATTATTTAATTATGTCGAAAATAATTACCCAAAAAAAAAACGTGCTGGGTCACTACACAAATTAGGGCAAATAAAATTTTTTCTCTACTTTTAAGAATTGTACACCAAATTATTAATTTGTGACGAAAATTAATCATCAACAATGAAAAAGTATATTTTTGTGAGGAAAACATTAAAATTCCCACAAAATAATTAATTATTGGTGACGAATTATTTCGTAGTAAATAATCAAAAACTATTTGGTGATGAAAATATAAAATTCGTCTTAAAAAAACAGTTATTGAAACGAAAAATATTTGTCACCAAAAATTATAAACCTTTTTGCGAGGAAAAATAAATTTCGTTGCAAAATAAAAACATATTATGACGAAATATTCTCCTCGCTAATAATTAACAAATGTTTTACGAGAAAAACTAAATTTTGTCACAAAATGAATATGCATTAGTAACAAAATTGATATTTTCTAGTTAAAATATTACTTTTAGCGAGAAAAATAAAATTCGTCATTAGATTTTGTCACAAAAGACCATTTTTCTTGTAGTGCAACCTTCCCGTCTGTTCCTCTCTTCTTCTTGTAGATCCACTTGCATCCAATGGGTTTTATCTCTTCGGGTGGTTCTACAAGTTCCCAGACTTGATTGGAATACATAGATTCCATCTCTGAATTCATAGCCCTTTGTCAAAGATCTGCATCTTTGTCTTGTAGTACTTCATTGTAGTTACAGGGCTCGGTATCCAGTTCTGTCGAGATCTTGTCATATGACTCTCCCAAGAATATATACTCATCAGGTTGATGAACAACCCTCCCACTATGACGAGACACTATCTGTGTCTGTGTACCAGCAGTAAAAGACTATGCAGAATCTGAACCCTGTGCATCAGCACTCTGTTCTTGATTTGCACTTGTCCCGATAATCCTCCCACTACGGTGAGGTAATGGAATATCAGTGACTTGTGCTTTCTCTTCCGTTCTACTGGTATTTCTTCTTATTTCTTCCAGAGCAATTTTACTATTGGGCTTGTGATCTATAATATATTTCTCTTCCAAGAATCGAGCATTGGTGCTAATAATGACTTTTTGATCATTAGGATTATAAAATAAACCATCTTTCGTTCCCTTAGGATACCCCACAAAGAAATAGACTTCTGTTCTCCGTTCCAACTTACCCACGTTCCCTTTCAGCACATATGTTGGACACCCCCAAATCCAAATGTGTTTTAGACTAGGCTTACGCCCGATTCACAATTTTATGGGAGTAGAAGGTACTTACTTAGAAGGTAGCATGTTCAGAATGTAAGCCGCTGTCTCTAAAGCGAGTCCTCAAAACAAATCGAGTAAACTTGAATAACTCATCATGGACCTTACCATTTTCATAAGAGTCCTATTCTTTCTCTTTGCTACATCATTCTGCTGCGGAGTCCCAGGTGCAGTCAATTGGGATGTAATTTCCTCTGATGATAAGTAGTCCTTAAACTCTCTATAGAGGTATTTTCCACCACGGTCGGATCGTAGTGATTTGATACTTTTACCTAGAAGTTTCTCTGCCTCCGCCTTGAATTCTTTGAATTTCTCAAAACATTCAGACTTATGGTGCATCAGGTAAATATATCAATACCTTGAGTAGTCATCAATGAAACTGACGAAATACTCAAAACCACCACTAGTCCGGATTGTCATAGAACCACACACATCAGAATGAACTAGTTCCAATGGTTCTTTAGCTCTATAGCCTTTGGCCGAAAAAGGCCTTTTGGTCATTTTACCCTCTAAGCAAGATTCAATTACTAGAAGTGCCTCCACTTCCAATGAACTCAAAAATTCATCTGCTACAAGTTTGTTTATGCTTTTTAGATTAATATGACCCAAGCATTTGTGGAAAAAAAAATATTTGGTTCATTAAAGAAAGAAACTTTCTCTTATATGGTAATATAGATGTATTATTCGTTGTAGTCAGTTGTAGTGTAGAAGAGATTGGACTAATAATATAAAGATCATCCACTAATATACCTGAATAGATAACCCGTTTATTATCCTTAATAACCACAGAGTTATTAAAATAAACTAAATATCCGTCTTTAGCCAATCTAGAAATGAAAACTAAGTTCCTTCTAATGACAGGTACATAAAGACAATCTCTTAATATTAAAACCCGATCTCTACCAAAACTGAGAGTGACATCTCCTACTACAACTGTTGTTACCTTTGTATTATTACCCATATACAAGTAAATCTCCCCATCATTAAGTTGTCGAATTTCTAGGAACCCCTGTAATGAATTGCAAACATGATTAGTGTGGTTTCCGTATCTACACACCAGGTACCGGTAGAGAACACCACTAAACATGTTTCCATAATCAGTGAACAGAAATTACCCTATTTGTTCTGCCTTTTAAGGAATACTGGACATAACTTTTTCCAGTACCGGGTCTAGTTTTAGTGAAAATATCTGCCTTTCGATTTTTTGACACCAGTCCGTGACCCACTAACTACCCTGAAAATCGTGTCTCCCTGTTTCTTAATATTTTTCTTCTTCATGTCTTTCGGTCCAAAGGAAGAACCTTTTTCAGAAATAAACACATTTTCTGGTATTGAAGAAATACCATTTATAGTTGAAACTATATCCAAGTTACATTTCTAGTCAACAAAATTCAGTCCCGTTAGTTTGTTTTCTTTGAGTATTAAAGCGAGTGGGTTAAAATCTATTTTAATCATGAGAATCACATAATTAAAAAAAATTATTAATTAGGATGAGAAAAACTTTGAATTTATTTTAATTTAGTTTCCTCTACCATTGTAAAATTAATTCGCCAGCAGCCTAGTAACCTGAGAATAACATACCTCATTGGGAGGACACCTACTATCCTTCATAAGATCAGACAAACCAATTCCTTTTAATTTTACTATCTAGGCAATTGACTATATCCTTCATAAGATTAGACAGGTTAATTCCTTTTAATTTTACTATCCAAGCAACTGACCATGCCAAGTAAAATTAAATAGCTGACATAGTTTCGATCCAGTATATAATAGCAGTGACTCAATTGGAGAGGATATTATTATATACAGTTAAGGGTAAACCATCACCTAATCCCAAATTAATCGTTTTGCAATGATCCCATCAATTAGAGAAGTGATCCACACTAACAATTATCCAGAATTATTCCTAAATGAGATTTGTACTGGTAATACCACAATTAATATGTCCGTTGGGGAGGAAAGCCTTACTGCCGACACGTAGGGTTTAATTGCATTGCCTACAAACTGGTGATGGAGACCGCGGAATTTATATATGAATAAATTCTCTCTCTCACTTAGATTTTTAAAAATATTTTTGAAGGTTATAAAAATCTATTTAATTAAAATAAATTTATTAATTTCGAAAACCACACGATCTGAAAGAATCAAACATTTTTCCGTGTACACGATTTCAAATATTTTGATTTATCAAACCATCTTTTCGTGTTTAAATGCATAACAAATAGAATTTAATAAATGCACAGTTTTTACTCCAGCTTTTCAGCTAAGGTAGTGATTAAAGGTATTTATTTATTTTATTTTTCATTCCAAATTTTTCAAAAAATAATAATTTATTTCGATTAAACATTTTTTCATTTAATTAATTTAAAATTTAGAATTAATTTTTACGTTTTTTCAAGATATCTGATTTTATAAAAAAATCATCTTAAACATGATATTTTGTAAAAAATAAAATATCTATAGTTTTTACATTTAATTAAAATTAATTAATTAAAAAAACTTAATTTAATTTTTTTTACAAAATATTTTAATTAAAACTAAATTTTTGAATTAATTAAATTAACAGGATAAATAAAACTAATATTTATTATTCACGCAGTTAATATAAAAAAATAAATTAAATGCAATATATAATAAATATATCTCAATTTTAAGATCGAATTAAAACTCCAAAAAGTTTTAATCTCCTACTCAAACATAAGTTGGAAAAATTCAATTCTTTTCTGAATTAGCTTCCTGTATTCCATTTACATAAGAATTTCTCGGTTGCTGCGTAATTCTACTGGTTACTGGATAATTCCACTACAACTGGCTGCATCACGATTTCCCGGTTGCTGTGTTTGGAATTTTGCTACCCCTTGGTGTGTTTGAAAACAGCAGCGTTGTGTTTGGAATTTACACGAAAATAGTGTTTTGGAATACAGTGCCTTTTGCTTTACTTTTTGGAATCCACTTGCTGTTTGGTTGAAAACCGATACTTCAAGCTTGAAGCCAAAACAGCCTTGAATTCTAAACCGAAACAGTTTTCAAGCTTCAAGCTTCAAGCTTCAAACTGCTATTTTTCAAGCTTAAACCGAAATAGTCTTGAATTCCAAACCGCTGCTTCTGTTTGGAACTAATTGCGCCGCTTGCTGTTGGGAACCGCCGACTGTTTTCTTGGAAATTGCTGGAAAATCGCTTGGTTTGAAAACAGCTTCAAAGTCACCGCAGCTATTTGGAAACCAGCGGCTCTTGCTTGTTTGGTGCTTACGCTGCTGCTGTTTGGAATCCGGCGCTTCTTACTGTTTGCTTGGAAACTGCTGCTTGCACCTCTTGCATTTGGCTGCTTGAATTTTTTTATTTTAACCAAAAACAAAATCCACTGTTTGGCACAATTAAAATGCCGCAGCTTTAATCCTGATCGTTGTTCTTCGATAGTTCTTCATCCTTTTTTTTAATTTTATTTTTGATTACATAAAATAAATAAAAAACTAGAAACTGAAATACAATAATATTTAAATTGATCTTATGCCTCCGTAGAGTTCACAATCAATCTACCACGATCAACTCTCGTGGTTTTAAAAAAAATAATCATCGTTCATTCAAACAATTCAATCAAATATGAAAAATAAATGATGATCATAAAACAGGATAATAACATCTGCAAAATAAAGTTAGCAATAGTTCTAAAACTACCCAACCCCGATAAACTGTAAACAAAAAACAAAACTATTCTGATACCAATTGTAGGAGGCAATACTGCCAATATCTTTATTTTTGCAAATGATTTTTGGTTAAAAAAAATTGGACGGCCAAATAGGCTCCAGATAAAAACTTTTGATAACGAACGAACAAAATAAAACACGTGCAACCAAAATTAATTTAGAAGAATACATTTTGTCGATCGATTCTTTAACTACGATTTGATTCCGAGTTGAAACTCTTGTTAGATCTTCTATTGTATTCTCTTTACGCTATTCTCGAATGTAGTGTGGGCTACGGACTATCGAGAACTTATACCGGCAGAACCCAGATAACTTTAGTCTTAGAAGACAAGTAATGAAACTAGTTCAGCCTATCCGCATATTTATAGGGCTACAGCAGGAACCTGTGGAGTAATTATGAGTAAAACTTCTAGTGGAATACAGACACCTCTCAGCGGTTTCTGCAATTAAGCAAATCTCATAGCGGTATTTACAATTATGAAAAACTAATAGCGATATCTCCCCACGTTAAGATTCCCGATACCCGCCAATTAAATTTAATTACTGACAATTTAATTTAATCGGCATCTTGATATTTTTTTAAGCCCTTTCACTTAACTTATTTGACCACTGGATAATCAAATCCACCTACAGGGTTTGGCCCAGTCAAAACTTATAAGCTTCCTTAAGGGGGTATCGTCAATCCCGACCTCTTAGGACGCGAATTTTGTCAATAATTAATATTTGCCATATAAATAATACCGCTATCCAACTCACCGGAAATATAGACCCATATAAGATCACACCCTCTAATGATTCAAAATAACGAATATTAAATATGCGCAAATAAATAATTATTACAGGATTAAAAGGATAAGCACTATTCATAATAACCTTGGGGTGTGAATTAATTTACATAATCAGTAGTCAGTACTAAATTAATTACCTCAAATGTCCCATTCAATACACACAAAGTGTACTAGCACAGAGAGTTGAAACAATAGTCGACGCTATTATCTGTTCCCCGTAACCAAGACAGGTCTACTAAAACTCTGTGCTACAGTCGTACCGATGGTATGTCCATTT